>WSYH01001585.1:0-115368 GCA_036426205.1 Ascaphus truei | reverse complement strand
TTATAAAGATTTTTGTTTCACCTAGAAGAGTTAGCATATATTAATAAATATTTTTTTTTTTTGTGATTTGAACCCTCTGGTGTCCAATATGGACTTTTGGAATCTATCCCCTTTAAACTGTATTGAAATTTGGCTAGAGTGCAATTAAGTGGGAATTGTTCTGTGGTCCCTCTTGACCATTTGCCTATATATATGATTTTGGATATCTCCATTATTGTAAAAGTGCAAATGTTAACTGTTTAAGGCTATTAAAAGGGTGTACTCTAGTATGTTTCCAGCAAGGCAAGCAACTCGTCAGTGTTCTAACCACCAAAGGGTTACAATTGTAGCAGTTCAACTCTTACCATGAGTAATAATATACAGTACATATCCATCATCAACACTTATTGACCCACTTCTGGCTTAAGGCCTCCCCAATGAGTTTCCAGGTACTGTGTCTGCAAGTCTCTCTTCTCCACGTGGCTCCAACACATTTTCTGATTTCATCCTCCATTTTTGGTCATCGTTTTGGTCTTTTGATATCCCTTTAAATTATTATTATTATTATTATTATTATTGTTTACTTGTAAAGTGCAAACATATTCTGCAGTGCGGTACAGCAGCGTACAGAGTTATGTATATTACATAAATAGAATGATATACAAAGTCAGGAAAAATGCAAACAGACACAAAAGATAACGAGGGCACTGCTTGTGAAAGTTTATAATCTAGAGGGAGTAAGTGGCAATGTAAAAACAAAAGGTAAAGTGGCTACACATTGTTGAACAGATTACAGTATGCCTCAGCGTGGAGTAAGGTTTAACTGTGCAGCTGATCCCATTAAGGTTTGAGGGTGAGGATATTAGGGGTTGTTAGCATGGAGTTTGCTCCAGTCACAAAGCTGGTCCCAATAGAGTTGTATTAAGTGGTGGTCGATTTTAGGGATATGCCATATAAGATTCCTTGCAAATATGATGTCACGAACAGCACATTTGTGATGAGCGGACTAAAATATGTGTTCCCCGTGGTATATCTCACAATCCCATTGGTTCCTGTACCATGTGATGGCAGCCATTTAAAAAAAAAAAGTATGTGACATCTGTTAGAAAAGCCTCCACTCGATATAATAATCAATAATCAGGTTCCAGTTCAGAATCAGCATTCGTTTATTATTATTTCTTCAATCAGCTTTCATGTAGCAAGGATACAGCCTATTAGATGCTTCAGCGCAGTTTAAAGCATCAGAAGGTAGTTATTAGATGTTTCCATTCAATGTACCAAGCATCTTTTAGAAGGTAGTCATTTTATGTTATACATTGCTCCCTTCTTATACGAGAGACAGAACATGAAACACAGACAGAGCTCAGTGCTACATTCAATGAAACTTATACACGGTACAGTGCCTAAATATATATATAGATATCTTTTGAATAAAATGGTCTTTTAGTTTAACTCTTTGGCCAAAGTGTTGTAAGCCCTTGAGCCCCTACACGGCAGACCACATCTCAAGGGTACCTAACACTAATATAAATTCTTAATAACCTGTGCATTACCAGGAAGAATGATTTATAATAAATCTGTCAAAATTAGTTGCATAGTTCTGTCTGATTAAAGCTCTTATTAACCTGTACATTACCAGGAAAAGCACTCTGTATTAGATTTGTCACAATCAAACTGCAAGCAAGTTCCCCTGAGAGTGGGAGATGCAATGGAGTGAGCTTTTAACCATTTAAAAGTGGAAGCGGGTGAGCTTCAAACTAGGGAGGAGGAGCCACCCTCCAATCAGCTAAGACCAGCTGAACAAGAATGGTAAAACATACAGGACACCTACAAGCTCATATTGAACCCCCAAAATAAACACAACATATATATATAAGCGTATAAGTGTCACTGAGGAGTGCTACTGAGCATGGCAATATATATTTAAAACCAGAGACAGAACATGAAACACAGACAGAGCTCAGTGCTACATCCAATGAAACTTATACACGGTACAGTGCCTAAATATATATATAGATATCTTTTGAATAAAATGGTCTTTCAGTTTAACTCTTTGGCCAAAGTGTTGTAAGCCCTTGAGCACCTACACGGCAGACCACATCTCAAGGGTACATAACACTAATATAAATTCTTAATAACCTCTAGAAATACAAATCAATATTGGGAAACTTATTACTTTAAGAGTCTTTTGCAATATTCCATACCTCTAACAGGTATTTAATACACTGTATAGTCCCATAGAACACATACACAGTCTTTGCACAACTGGCAATTTACAAACATTTTCTTTTAAATCTACTAATGCAATGGTTCAATAGAATACTACATATGTTAACCCTTATTCTTTAATTGAAAATTATTAAATGTTAGAATGACATAAAAACATTTCACTCCACAACATATAATAATTACTCCTTAAACTATTTACCATAATCTCTCAAAAACCAACAAATAAAAAAACATTTTCTTTCTTAGCTTGGAACACAGAATTATTTAGACAACCAGAAATTATAAACTTCTAATTTTGTAGCCAAATAATTACATATGATCCTAAAAAATTATACCTTGTCATTGATACCAAAATCTGCACTAAACAATAGTATTTCTCTACATTGTTGGTGAGAAAAACAAAACAAAAAAACAATTTGATTATTTTTCCTGCATAAAAAAACTAATTTAATAAGAATTTCCTATTTTCATTCTTATAATAACTAATCTGAAAACTTTCATAATATGCATTAAATTTGTTTAAAAACTATTTGAAAACAACTTTAGAATCCTAGATAACTTTTTCCAGGGTTAATTTCATGTAAGTGAACTGCACTGTGTAAGTTTCAGTGATGAAAGGTGCGGGCTGCTTCTGCTGCTGTGGGCTACAGACATGAGAGCTGAATTGATTTTTCGTTGAGTATCAATCCCTAACCATGATTTTCATTGCAATTCCTCTATATTTCTGCTAATCTCTTCTTCTGCTTCTCTTTCCACAAAGCATACAATTTAAAATGTTTTCCTGATACAGTTCTAGGAATTTTGCAAAACTGATTTTTCAACTCTAACTCTGCACATTGCATACAATTTAGGTCAATTTCCCATTTAATTATTATGTATCCTCATGTATCAAAACCATTTTTTTCAGAAACTCAGACTTTCTTTTATCTTTAAACATTTCAAACTTCCTCTTTTCTACTTCTTCAATTCCATCTAGGACAAACAACATATAATCATCCTAAATATTCAAAGGATTACACCCCTGAGATGTTGGTATCCAATGAATATGTGGAGGCTTTTCTCTTTTTAAGCCAGTCCATTTTTAGGCGATAATCAATATATGGACTTAAAAAAACCCCTTTACATTTGATTATCGGGACTACCTTCGGTCAATATGTAAGTAACAAATAACATACACGGGATCAGAGGTAGGTGCGCAACCTCTATATCACCCCTTTTTTTCTCTGTATCCTTGCTTCAGAGACACCCTGCCTTTCTCTGGGCCCGTCAAATATGAAGTAACCAGGCGACCTTGGGTGCTGATCTTGTCTCTGTCTGGTCTTAGTACTTCTCACAATCATGGACGTCCTTTCTTTATCCTCACGGTTAACCAAATTTTTCCTCCTGAACTGGAACCAATATCCTTGAAGTCTTTCAATTCCGGATCGGCATAGACAAAGTGGGATAAGGTTTATGAAAACCCCCTCTCATTTTGGGAGACACAATAACTCTCACCTTCCCCCCTTTAGCTGTTAGTCCATTTGGCATTCTCCACCATTAATGTTAGAAAATGCACTTCTCGATATAATAATCAGGAATCAATTTCCAGTTCAAATCAGCATTCTTTATTTTTTTCAATTAGCTTTCAGCAGGGATACAGTATATTACTGTATATACAATAGTGTGAAAAAGAAAGTACACCCTCTTTTAATTCCATGGTTTTACATATCAGGACATAATAACAATCATCTGTTCCTTAGCAGGTCTTAAAATTAGGTAAATACAACCTCAGATGAACAACAACACATTACATATTACACCGTGTCATGATTTATTTAACAAAAATAAAGCCAAAATGGAGAAGCCATTTGTGAAAAACGAAGTATACCTTATGATTCAATAGCTTGTAGAACCATCTTTAGCAGCAATAACTTGAAGTAATCGTTTTCTGTATGACTTTATCAGTCTCTCACATCGTTGTGGAGAAATTTTGTCCCACTCTTCTTTACAACGTTGCTTCAGTTCATTGAGGTTTGTGGGCATTTGTTTATGCACAGCTCCCTTAAGGTCCAGCCACAGCATTTCAATCGGGTTGAGGTCTGGACTTTGACTGGGCCATTGCAACACCTTGATTCTTTTATTTTTTTAGCCATTCTGTTGTAGATTTGCTGGTGTGCTTGGGATCATTGTTCTGTTGCATGACCCAATTTTGGCAAAGCTTTAGCTGTCTCACATTTGACTCTAGAATACTTTGGTATACAGAGGAGTTCATGGTCGACTCAATGACTGCAAGATCCCAGGTCCTGTGGCTGCAAAACAAGCCCAAATCATCACCCCATCCACCACCGTGCTTGACAGTTGATATGAGGTGTTTGTGCTAATATGATGTGTTTGGTTTTCGCTAAACGTGGCGCTGTGCATTATGACCAAACATCTCCACTTTGGTCTCGTCTGTCCAAAGGACATTGTTACAGATGTCTTGTGGTTTGTTCAGATGCAACTTTGCAAACCTAAGCCATGTTGCATGTCATTTTTAGAGAGAAGAGGCTTTCTCCTGGCAACCCTTCCAAACAAACCATTCTTGTTAAGTCTTTTTTTAATTGTACTGCCATGAACTTTAACATTTAACATGCTAACTGAGGTCTGTAGAGTCTGAGATGTAACTCTTGTTTTTTTTTCAATTTCTCTGAGCATTGTACGTCTGACCATGGGGTGAATTTGCTGTGATATCCACTCCTGGGAAGATTGGCAACTGTCTTGAATGTTTTCCACTTTGAATAATATTTGTCACTGTAGAATGATGAACTTTACATTGTTTGGAAATGGCCTTATAACCCTTCCCAGGTTGATGGGCAGCAACAATTGCTTCTCTAAGATCATTGCTGATGTCTTTCCTCCTTGGCATTGTGTTAACACACACCTGAATGCTCCAGACCAGCAAACTGCTAAAACTTCGGCTTTTATAGAGGTGGTCACACTTGCTGATGATCAATTAATCAAGAGCATTTGATTAGCAGCACCTGTCTGCTATTTAGCATCTTAATTCCTATAGAAGCAGTAAGGGTGCACTTAGTTTTTCACACATAGCTTCTCCATTTTGGCTTTATTTTTGTTAAATAAATCATGACACGGTGTAATATGTCATGTGTTGTTGTTCATCTGAGGTTGTATTTACCTAATTTTAAGACCTGCTAAGGAACAGATGATTGTTAGTATGTCCTGATATGTAAAACCATAGAATTCAAAGAGGGCGTACTTTCTTTTTTTACATAACTGTATGCCCCTTTGACCATGTATTTATGCCTTTTTTTATATAGTGCCATTAATGTACATAGCACAAAAAATATATATCAATGGCGCTCTGCACTAATAAAATATAAACATATAATATATAGTAATGGAAATATACAACCAGTGGCGTGGATGTTTCTCCTGGGAATGGATGTTCCACATGTGATGGGAAAACATGTAAGGGAAAAAATCACAACATAGTGTAATACTGTTAGGCATACATACAAACATATAACATAAGACGGACGCTGAGAACAACAGGTGACCAATTACAAACACATTTAATAAAGCATATCATTAAAAATACATAAAATACATAAAATAGAAACTGTTAGGATACTCCAACTCAGGTGGGGGTACCTGCTTACCGAAAGTAAGAAGGTATCAGGCAGTGGATATATAAGAGTATCCCCTCTATGGATGGCTGCTGCTGCACCGGACTGCTGGGATTTTGAAAAAATCAGTGATGTTGTCAGTGTTGTTATAGGGAGTGTACGTATTTTCCACAGAGAAGACTTTTTTTGCCTCATCATGCCATGAGCTGGTATCCCAGCTGGTGGACAGAAAACCTGTCATGTTTAGGTAATTTTGACTAATAATCTCTTAATAGAGGTAGGAGCAATATAAAGAAGAGGATTCTTACGTTCCCCTGTAGTAAACACTGAATGAAAACAAAAAAAGAAATATAATGCTCACTAAATCAAATAATGTGATAGTAGTATGATGGTGCCTGAGCCGTCAAGGTTGACGGTGGGTGCAGCTGATGAGCTGAAATGGACTAGAATTAACTACAGCTGAGAAGTGAAGACATATTTATTGCCACCACTTAGCAACTAGAAGCTCATTTGGAAGTGCATTCCTAGGCATTAAAACTTAACATTTAATTGGTGAATAGAATAAAATAAGTTCTTAACATAAAGTGATAATATTAACTACATATAATGTACTATGGCGGGAGGGAATGAGGAGATGATAGATGGCCAGAGTATATAGTAAGGTATGCTAGTGCCTAATAGTACATAGCAAAAGCAGTGATACCAAATTGGCCTTGATTGGGGAGTGGGTTACTCAGCTGAGAAAGCTCAAAAGTGCTTGCCCTGTGTATGTGTATTGTGCGTCATGTGGCGTAGCGTACCGAGCACCCAACCTGTATTGATAAATAGCCCAAGTCAGTGTCCTGCTACTAAATATAATATTTAAGCTAATAGATATAATCACTGTATGTGCAACTCAATGACAGGTTGGTGGTACGTGGATTGATTCTGCGCCCAACGACGTTTAACAATCACTCTACACAGATGGTATACCAGGAAAGATATTGGTAATAAAAATCCAGGAAAAACTGATACTAAACACTCTGCTAATTATTGAAGCAGTAAATAAATTATTACTGTGGTTATTGAACAAGCCGTCAATATATAATCAATACCGTGAGTACTTGTACTCAGCAAAATCCCTGTACACATAACCTTCTACCAGTTCATAGAACAATTCATACATGAATAGGTGTCTGTGTGCAGCAGATGCTGGCAGGCTAGCAGTGATGATGTTAAATACCGGATAAATCGCAACAATTGGCAATTACAGTAAATGTCTGTTAGCTACAAGGTAAAAATGACACAGTGAATCACAGTACAGAGACAGGCTTCAGCAAAGAACCACTGAGTGAATAGAGCCTGTTTAAACCTGGATGCGATCGCGTTTAAAATGAGCAACAGCAGAGAACACAGACACAAAGTAACAATACTACCAGTCTCTCTCAGATCCCTCGCGCTGACGTCACCACGCCAAAACGCCCTACGCGTTTCCCTCCTTAACGGAGATTCTTCAGGGGCGAGTGATAACCAGCTGATTGCGGAAGCGTATTATATAGCGTCATAGGTTGCCATAGCAACCCGCGGGCCAATGGAAGGCTTGCGCAAATAAAGAGGTACACACTAATTTCAAACAATACAATAAAGTCTAATGAGGGTTTAAAAGAGTCACCAGCATATGGGGCAAAGGCTCATGCATGTGGGCGTCTATGAGGCTTATGAACCCATGCCGAAATGGCAGATACTGAATAGCCGTTCTGTAATATGTGGCAAAGCTTAGTCATAGCAGGCTGGAGGTATTCAAACATGTACTAGATGAAATGCATATTAAACTGTACTTAGTCCATAATCAAAGGTATACTTGCTTGCTTGCCAGTAAACTAGGGAGTGTGTACAATAAATAACATGTATATTGTTGTTATTTACATGAAACATTTTATGGATAAATAAACATGATGTCAACTCCACTGATGATCAGATAAATGGAGTATATGTAAAACCCTCGTTTAACCCATGAGGGTACAATGTTTTTAATTTGTATATCCATTCAGCCTCACGTTTTAATAATCTGTTATTTATATCGCCACCACGTATATTGTTTTTAAGGTGGTCAATGCCTGTAAATGATAGGCACTTAATATCTCCCTGATGAATATTATTTACATGGCGTGCAACTGGTGTTTCTAATTTATTGTGGACAGAGTTTATATGTTCGAGTACTGGTTTTTTAAACTCCCTGATAGTTTTGTCAACATATCTGAGGCCACACTCACAACTGATCAAATATATTACATTGATGGTTTTACAACTTATATAGTGTCTAATATCAAATGTTGCTGATTTATCATGAGCCAAGAAGGATTTGGCAGGGTTGATGTATTGGCATGCTTTGCAGTTCTGGCACTTGTGCATGCCCTTTGGTGGAGGTGTTAACCAAGTCGATGATATAGGGCGTTTAAAATGACTGTGCACAAGGCCATCCTGCAAATTAGCAGATCTCCTGCTAGTGATACTAAGAGTACCTTTTAGAATTTTAACAAGGTCCTCATCAGATCTTAAGATGTACCAATGTTTCATGAAAATCTTCTTAATCTCATGCCACCTGTAATTATAGGTTCCAATGCAACGAACCTGTGTATTAGGTGGTTTCATGTTTGGACCCAGTAATTGTGCTCTGTCACTGTCTCTGGCGCGATGATATGCGTTTTTCAGTGTAGACATTGAGTATCCCCTTTCTAAGAACCGCTCTTTCAGGTCCTGAGCCTGTATGTGAAATTCTCTCAAAGTGGAGCAATTACGGCGTAATCGCAGGTATTGTCCAATGGGGATACTTTTGACTAGAGATGGAGGGTGGTGGCTGGTTGTTTTTTGTTTTTTTGTTTTCATATATCATAGGCTGCCTACACATTAGGATATAGCGCTACCTATTTGTTTTGTATTAATGTACATAGCGCTTCATAGCAGTAATACACATGACAATCATATAAATAACAAATAATACAACTAACACATAATGGGAAGAAGTGCTTCAGACATAAAAGTAACATTTAGGAAAAGGAGTCCCTGCTCCAAAGAGCTTACAATCTAATTGGTAAGCTAATTGTGTCTAATTAGTGACATGTAGAGATATATTCCCGTCCCCTCCCCCTTGCCCAGTCTCCTACCATATCCTTTCTAGCTACATAACTCCCCTATTTACTTGTATCACCAGATATGGAATACTTACCTCTGACCAAAGGGGGCAATGGACCCATGGGAAATTGTTATTTCTGTAGTCTGAACTAGTTAGGCTCATTTTGAGTATTAGAGGAGGGCAGTAGTAACTAATATCACTCCTACAGTATCACATAAGATATAGGGATATACTTACTATCAACCATTTCTGCCTTTTATAGGTGGGATCTAGTCGATGTTATAGTTGTCACCAACCTGGCCTACTTTGACTACTAGAGGTGGGCTGAAATAAGTACCACCACACCCAACATCCTAGTATAAGATATATTATTTATTTATAAAATGTTTTACAGGAAGTAATACATTGAGAGTTACCGCTCGTTTTCAAGTATGTCCTGGGCATAGAGTTATGACATATGTTACATATCTATCTATCTATCATATCGATCTATCTATCATATATATAGATGGGGAACCCATGTTAATCTAGTGACAGACATAATTGGGGGGAAAAATCAATGTCCTTCAGAGGTTCCAACGCATCTATTTCATTACCTCGGAATATTGGGGGGCAATTGGTTCTTAGGAGATAGTCACTGCCATAGTTAGGATATATTAGGCTTGTTTGGACAACTATAGGCGGGTCTCAGCTATAAATATCATTCTTACTACATCACATGATGGGTAGTGATATCCCCACTACCAGCCCATTTCTGCCATTCAGAGGTTGGATGTAGTCAATGCAACAGCCATTATTAACTAGGCCTTTCTTGACCACTAGAGGTGGGCTGCAGCAGGTGACATTGTACCTTCACATCCTATGACAACCCGCATAGATATATGCCCCAAAAAAGGAAATGTATGACAGCGCTAAAGTCTAATATAATATGTGAGTGAAGTGAATATAACTTTGACAAATACAAATGAAAGATATAACTGTATATATCAATATTAAGAAATATACAGTGAAGGGGTGACAATAAATAAAAATGTGAATAATAAAGTCAAGTCCTTACAGTTCCAGTGGAATAGTTCACAAATTAAAATCTGTGGCAAATAAAAACTGTAATCCACAGTTTAGGGCAGCTTCTCATGCGATCTACCTCATCAACGATGACTGTGTACAACAACACAAAGAGAAGTACATGCCCCATGGCATATTACTGTTCCAAAGATTAAATAATAAATAGGTAGCTACAGGTAAATGCTCACTTTTGCCAGGTATGATCAAAACGTGCAGTGGATAGGTGTGTCAGAACAATAACAAGGCTCCAGCTGATCCAGGAACAGAGGTAGGGGAAATCTGACACCTCTCCAACAGCTACTGTAACTGCTGGTGGTGCTTAGGACAGGTTTTACAGTCCGAAGTCGGTTCCAGGGGACCAGTGGTCAATCCAAATCATTTTACCACAAATTGGAACCCTCGTGGATGAAGTGAAGCCACCTAATATCCTCAAAGGTCAGATAGATATATGTCCCTTTATATTCATCAGAATTATTAGGGATGTAATACTAACCTGACTATAGGGGGCAGTGGGTTTCTGGGATACAGTTTAAACCAATTAAGCTCATTTTGACTATTAGAGGTGGGTCTTAACAATAAATATCACTCCTACAGCATTACATGGGATTTTTCATTACTATACTATACCATATCTCCATGACCTAATATTGGAAATATATAGATATACATTCCAGAAGAACGACCTAGTTGCAAAAAATAGGGAAGAGAAGACCATAAAGGAGAACAATCATAGGGTAGTATGTTCAAACAAATGCACCTAGTTGATGGTAAAATATGCACTCAAAATTATGTAGATAAATCAATGCCTTTATCCCCCATTGGGACAGGAACTCAGCTTAAAATCGTCTTTAAACCAGCAGAGAATCTCCACACCCTCTAACAGCTTCAGCAACAGGATCCCACAATTGGAATTAATACTCTGGATACACCTCCATCTCAAGCACAGGTCCCATGTAAGAGGTAAGGTAGGGAAAAAAAACAATGTAGTGTAAAACTGTTTAATAAAAATTAGTATAAGATACCTCACAGGTAGTGCACTCACACTCTTAGAGTATAAAATGCGCAGTTGAGAGATTTACTTCTGAGTCTCTCACAATCAATGCTGCTCCAGTACCAGCATCTGCAATCACCCGCAATCACTTCCGCATCACGTGATTGCGTCACAGTCTCACAGTCTCGTGAGATCTCGGCTCCGCTTTCGTCGCTGTGGACTCCGGTTCCGTGGTGGACCTCAGATGGCAATCTTCTCAATCTAGACACTGCAATAACACGCCCTACGCGTTGTGACGATGGAGAGGATTTTGCCCGGGATTAACGGGGTTACCCCCCAATTGGCCACCCTTTAACCTCGCCAGGGAGACAAGGGGTTAACTTGGCTGAGGCCCAGAAATGTGATTTAACCCTTGTTATAACATGAAAATGCTTATTCCCCTGTTCCCCCATGTTTTATTGTTTCTGGATCAGTGTCTGCATACCACACACACTGGGACTTAAGGGGTTAATAAGCTACAGTTTAAGAAAATACCACTGTATTGTGTCTTTACAGGAAATCTGGACTTCAAAAGGCTTAATTGAAGTTGAATGTGAAAAGCAGAAGGGTTTTTTAGTGTACAGTATGTTAATACCTGTTTGCAGGAAGCTAGAGTGGGGGTGAGCATTATAACTCACACTTACAAAGGCCTCTGATTCAGGAGGTCTGGGCCTTAGGTGTGACACATAGCACCAGTGACCAAAAGGTAACTGCCCTAATTGTTTATGCGGGAGGCAGGAACCAAGAAACGGAGTGTTTGTTCTTCACACGTACAATGGAAGCCAAAAGCCTGCTTCAAAGGGTTTATTGATGGGGGCAAGGGTGGGGCTACCCCAAGCAGGAAATCAGAATGAGTGACCTTATTAAATATAAGAATATTATGAAATGTCCTTGGCTGAACATGCTAAGAGTTACCTATGTGTATTCGTGACACCAAGCCCCCCCTGGGGAGTCTAATCACTGTATCCCTAGCAGCTACTAAAGGCCAGATATTAATATCTCTCTTAATGTTAATATTACACTGTAATGTTTGGTCTCTCTGGAAGCGTCAGGTGTGACGGAATGTATTAATATGTCTCACCTGCCTGTACGTATTACTGAACTGCAGTTATGAAGTGATTTGCAGTAAATATGAAATTGTGGTTGAGTTCTGAGAAACTGCAAACCCCCTGCTATGGTAATAAGCAGGAAGGCTAGAATTTACATAGCCTGGTCATCAACGGCTAAATTGCTAATTGTTTATGCTTGGCCCAACTGACCAAAGGAACTAACCAGTTTAAGTGTGACATTTCACATTGAACCCTGGAAGTCCAAAATTAGCTTCAAGAGCTTCAAAAGGACTTTTGCTAGACGGCTCGGCGCCGTGATTGGGAGGGAAGGGTTAAAATGATATATAAGTCAGAGCCACCCTTTTACCCATTGTCTTCATGTTCTTCATGTCTGCATGTCATCAGGCCTGTGTCTTTATGCAAGGTCTTGGGATGATGCAGGTATTGCTGTATGACCTGCCTGTCTTGCTGTGATGTCAGCTGAAATATCTAAGAAATGGCCCAGTCTGTAATCCTGATGGCTTTCTTGTCATAATCTTTAAGTAAGTGTCTATATTTTGCTGTTATTTGTACATTATTGAGTGTTCACCTTTATCAAGGAATAAATTATATTTTATCATATCAAAGTCTCGTCCCAGTTCAAACCCAGGTATATATATTTATATATATTTTTGGTGTAAATTACAGCCTGTCATAAGCTACCGTGACACGCGTTTCATGGCTGTGGCTTCGTCAGGGGAGATACCTTGTACCTATTCCTACATAGGGTTTTATAGAAACCTCTTATTGTTGATTGGATAGTCATAATAAATGTATTAAATGGTTTTGATGAAAAGAAAAGAGTCCATTTTGATACAAATACTGTAATTATAATTATACAGGAGACCTTATATACAGACCAACACACATTATACCCAAACTACTACTAATTATGGAAGTGCATATTGTTAATACACTAAATGCCCTACATATAACCACCTTCATAGTTATAGTTAACATTACCTCATATTGTGGAAATATATATGTCATAAATCTTTTATATTTACCCAGCATTCTTCAAAAGGATGTCATTTAATAAAAGTCATTCATTACCACACTAGAAACCTGTTACTCATAGATTCATTTAGATTTGACACTTATTTAATTTTAATTAGTCAATTGATTAATCTCAGTACCCTTAAGCTGTGCTTATAGTGCCGGCGATGGCGACGCAACGTCGCCGAAAACAAATACATTGCCTCTCAAAGCGATGGAGCGACGTTGTTATCGCGAAAACTGGAAGCCAGCAAAATTTGATTTTTCAAGGGCTGTCGCATCACATGACGGCCCTTGAACAAATCAAATTGGCGGAATCCCACACCGCCGCCACCCGGCGAAACATAACTTTCGCTGGTGGCTACGGCGACGGGAGACATCACCTGTCGTGTCGCCATCTACGGCACTATAGGCACGGTCTTAGAAAGACTTTAGTTAGATTATTCCCATAAAGCTAGGAGACTATAATAACAATAATAATAATTGTACTAATGGCACTAATGTTTTCAGGGCATAAATCCAATATGTTTCCTGTCTGGAAATTTTAATGACTTGGTTGCCGCCTCTCCAATTTGGATGTATTTTCTCAATGCCATAACATTTTAGACCATTTGGATTTTGTGCATGACACTCCTTAAAATGTCTTGAGACACTCTGTTGCATACAGCCTCTCTCAATATGCTCTGCCACACTTATTTTTAATTTGTGTGTCGTCCTTCCTATATTCTGTTTATTACACGGATATTGTAACATGTAGATCACATAATATGAATTACAAGGTATCAAATCTTTTGTTTTGTGTTTTTCTCGTGTCATTTCAGACTGAATCTCTCTAAAGCTTTTTTGAGAATTCGGATGTAATTTGCACCCTGTGCAGCTGTGACACTTGAAGAATCCCTTTGTTACAGTCACAGGTCTCACACATTCCTGCTTCAAAAAACTCAGAGCCAACCTTTGCTTAAGATTGAGAGCTTTTGTAAATATTATCTCTGGGTTTGATGGCAAAACTTGTTGTAGAATTGGGTCCTTATGTAGGATTCCCCAATGTTTACAAAATATTTTTTTAACATTCTTCCTCCTATTCCTTCTACTGACACAAACCCCTTGTTTGAATTTAAGTAATCTGATATGGAAGACCTACCTTTAATATCAAGGATATTCCCCCATTGGGTGGCAATTCTGAAAAGTAAAAGAAAATATAGGCACTTTAAAAGGGAGTACTTACAGTACAGTAAAGGGAATTTAATTCTTATTTTTATTGGAAATAGGTCTCATATATTATAGCCCCATACATAGAGCTGATTGACCGTAATAAATGTGGCATTCTGTGATACGCCTAGGGAGATACAGATGCCAACTAATGGTTAACATCTCTGAGAACGGCCCAGGGATTTAACCAGGCCCCCATCTTAGAAGGGTATTTAGTGATCATTCATGGAGTGACAGTTACTTCTCCTCCCCTGAAGTAGCGTGCAAAACACATGAAACGTGCGTTGAGTTTTAATGAAGTCACGACGGTGACATTGGTGGAAAGGTGGTGCGGCTGGGAGCTCCATGACTGAATGGCTTGTATCACTGTTTACTTTGATTTTCCCACATGATACCTTTCCTTGGTCAACGGGGGCCACGATTGACATGACAAGGATTCCTGATACGATTAGATCAGGTCTACATGGGGATACCCCTCTAGAGGCTGCATGTGGTTTGAGAACCTCCATGTCCCAAAGTATTACTGGTAGCTGCGGGGTAATGTGCTAATATATGTGCATAGTCGTGTACTAATATTTACTACTGACCATAATGGCTTCTTAACGGCTTGTTACACCTTGCAGGTGAAATATAAAGATATATGCCATATATGACTGTCTTCCATATGCTTTAATACATCCAGCATACACACCTGGGGTATGTCCCAAGAAGACATGAAAAGATGATATACAGTCATGTGAAAAAGAAAGTACACCCTCTTTGAATTCCATGGTTTTACATATCAGGACATAATAACAATCATCTGTTCCTTAGCAGGTCTTAAAATTAGGTAAATACAACCTCTGATGAACAAGAACACATGACATATTACACCGTATCATGATTTATTTAACAAAAATAAAGCCAAAATGGAGAAGCCATGTGTGAAAAACTAAGTACACCTTATGATTCAATAGCTTGTAGAACCACCTTTAGTAGAAATAACTTGAAGTAATCGTTTTCTGTATGACTTTATCAGTCGCTCACATCATTGTGGAGGAATTTCGGCCCACTCTTCTTTACAACGTTGCTTCAGTTCATTGAGTTTTGTGGGCATTTGTTTAATGACAGCTCACATAAGGTCCAGCCACAGCATTTCAATCAGGTTGAGGTCTGGACTTTGACTGGGCCATTGCAACACCTTGATTCTTTTCTTTTTCAGCCATTCTGTTGTAGATTTGCTGGTGTGCTTGGCATCATTGTCCTGTTGCATGACCAAATTGTGGCCAAGCTTTAGATATCGGACAGATGGCCTCACATTTGACTCTAGAATACTTTGGTATACAGAGGAGTTCATGGTCGACTCAATGACTGCAAGGTTCCCAGGTCCTGTGGCTGCAAAAACAAGCCCAAATCATCACCCTTCCACCACCGTGCTTGACAGTTGGTATGAGGTGTTTGTGCTGATATGCTGTGTTTGGTTTTTGCCAAACGTGGCGCTGTGCATTATGGCCAAACATCTCCACTTTGGTCTCGTCTGTCCAAAGGACATTGTTCCAGAAGTCTTGTGGTTTGTTCAGATAGAAACAAAGAGTGAACTGCGCTCTAATAATCGTGAATATGTGCTTAATGGTGAATATTCAGTGATATATAATTATAATAAAATATAAGGTAAATCTGTTACTTTAAGTGTGAGGATATGCTGCTGAATTCGTGGAATGGCTCCACAGACCAAAACTAGAGAGATAACGACAAAAGAAACAGCGCAAAAAACCTCATAGTGTAGTATGTAAAAAATTATATTGTGATAAAACAGGTGAGTATTTCACGTACATCAGTTTAAAATTTACTAGCAGTACATGTATATGGACATGTTACCAATCAGCAACAGATGGTGGGTAACGGTCACTGGATGGAATCTCTTCTCCTCTCACGTCTCCCGTGGGTACTCTCTGCACCGCTCAAACTCGCCTTGATGGAAGGCGGCTGCCCCACGGCGTGGACACAGCAACCAGATGGACTTCAGCTGTCCCACGGCGTACTCACGGCAGCTATTGCGGGAAGCAGGCTCTCTCTCCCTGGCTTTCAGGCGTCTATCTGCATGCACGGCATCCACTTTGAGCGCGCGTCAATGACGTCATCAAGTGGCGCCGGTAGCTATACAGTCTCGGCCGGCCGGAGGAGCAGCGGGTGTAACGGAAATGAAACCGAATGGCAGATGGGGTAAAATCACACAGCGGGTAGTGCTAGGAATGTGCCCTCTTAATCCAACGCGTTTCGTACATGGAGTGTACTTCGTCAGGGATCCCTGACTTTACCCCATCTGCCATTCGGTTTCATCTCCGTTACACCTGCTGCTCTTCCGGCCGGCCGAGACTGTATTGCTACCGGCGCCACTTGATGACGTCATTGACGCGCGCTCAAAGTGGATGCCGTGCATGCAGATAGACGCCTGAAAGCCAGGGAGAGAGAGCCTGCTTCCCCGCAATAGCTGCCGTGAGTACGCCGTGGGACAGCTGAAGTCCATCTGGTTGCTGTGTCCACGCCGTGGGGCAGCCGCCTTCCATCAAGGCGAGTTTGAGCGGTGCAGAGAGTACCCATGGGAGACGTGAGAGGAGAAGAGATTCCATCCAGTGACCGTTACCCACCATCTGTTGCTGATTGGTAACATGTCCATATACATGTACTGCTAGTAAATTGTAAACTGATGTACGTGCAATACTCACCTGTTTTATCACAATATAATTTTTTACATACTACACTATGAGGTTTTTTGCGCTGTTTCATTTGTCGTTATCTCTCTAGGTTTGTTCAGATGCAACTTTGCAAACCTAAGCCGTGCTGCCATGTTCTTTTTAGAGAGAAGAAGCTTTCTCCTGGCAACCCTTCCAAACAAACCATACTTGTTCAGTCTTTTTCTAATTGTACTGTCATGAACTTTAACATTTAACATGCTAACTGAGGCCTGTAGAGTCTGAGATGTAACTATTGGGTATTTTGCAATTTCTCTGAGCATTGTACGGTCTGACCTTGGGGTGAATTTGCTGGGATGTCCACTCTTGGAAGATTGGTAACTGTCTTGAATGTTTTCCACTTTTGAATAATCTTTCTCACTGTAGAATGATGGACTTTAAATTGTTTGGAAATGGCCTTATAACCCTTCCCAGATTGATGGGCAGCAACAATTGCTTCTCTAAGATCGTTGCTGATGTCTTTCCTCCTTGGCATTGTGTAATCACACACCAGAATGCTCCAGACCAGCAAACTGCCAAAACTTCGGCTTTTATAGAGGTGGTCACACTTGCTGATGATCAATTAATCAAGGGCATTTGATTAGCAGCACCTGTCTGCTACTTATCATCTTAATTCCTATGGAAGCAGTAAGGGTGTACTTAGTTTTTCACACATAGCTTCTCAATTTTGGCTTTATTTTTGTTAAATAAATAATGACACAGTGTAATATGTCATGTGTTATTGTTCATCTGAGGTTGTATTTACCTAATTTTAAGACCTGCTAAAGAACAGATGATTGTTATTATGTCCTGATATGTAAAACCATAGAATTCAAAGAGGGTGTACTTTCTTTTTCGCATGACTGTATGTATACTTTTATATGTATATTTTATACTGTGGGGATATCTGACTTTGAATGAACTGAATAGAAATCTATGGGCCTCATGCAGTAATCGCTGATAAAAAAAAACCGCCATTGTTTTTAAATCGCCATTTTTGACAGCGTTGCTATCATGGTATGCAGAATGCCCCGAATACCAGTGATAGCAACATTTACAAAAATGGCGAGTAGCCAACGACGAGATGTTCGCTCCTGTGATAAGGGCTCATCTGGCGAGTTGTTTCTGCTGCAGAGAGAGAGAGAGCCGCCTCTCTCTGTGCAAATCTCGGCCAAAATATTTTTTTGTTTTAATTTTATTACCAGTGAAGATGAGCAGGGGGTCTCCGGATCACAACCGCGTTGATTTCAGGTCTGGGGACCCCCTGCTTCCCGAGATACAGGCCCCGTTATGGGGTGCCGGTATCTCCTATGAATTTTATTCCCACGGTCACGTGACGCAGGACATTTCAATGCATAGGAGATCCTGGCACCCTATAACGGGACCTGTATCTTGGGAAGCAGGGGGTCCCCGAACCTGGAATCAATGCGGTTCTGCTAAGGAGGCCCCAGCCTACAATACACTAGAAATAAAAACATAATTAAAAATTTTAACAGATTCGTTACCGTAGCGGCTATCTGCTAAGGTAATGAAGCTCCTTTAATGTCATTTTTATTAATAGTGTGCGGGAGCAGGGGGTCTCCTGAGATGAAGCGCTTTGATTTCAGGCTCAGCGGCACGCTGCTTCACGAGTTATAGGCCCTGGTATGGCGCATCGGGTGTCAGTCTCTGCGCCATTTTTAAATCGTCCGAGTCATGTGATAGGAGGGATTTAAATCATGAATGAGACACCGCCACCCCATATCTGGGCCTGTAACTAGGGAAGCAGGGGGTCCCCGAGGCTGAAATCAATGCGGTTCAGCTCAGGAGACCCCCTGCTCCCGCACACTATTAATAAAAATTACATTAAAGCAGCTTCATAAAGCAGCGATAACCACTAAGGCAATTAAGGGTTTAAGGCACAATATCTGCTTTATTAAGGGCAGAGGCGGTGAGTGAAGCGGGTACTTGGCCCTTCATTCACCTCCTCTGCCCCCCATAAACATTACAATATGTTAGAATCACCAATACACATCCCACCCCCTTTGCCCCCACATGAAACCATCATTTATTTTTTTTAAAACAGGATTCATACCAGAGGCCTATGAGGGTCCTCGGGTTGTCCCTGCGGATGTCCGTGGGCCTCGAGGTGGTCCCTGTGGGTGTCTTGGGGCCCAACGGGTGTGTGGGGGTCCCTGGGTAGTCCCGTGGGTGTCCGGGGGTCCTCAGGTGGTTCTCGTGGGTGTTCGGGGATCCTCGGGTTGTCCCCATGGGTCCCCTACGGTACCAATCCTGTTGTAAAAAAAATAAATGTGGCATACAATTCAATAAATACACCTTCCTCCTCACCAAACACATACAATACAGTAATGTGCAAAATAACTATTATCCATATATGGATAATATCTCATTTGCCCATTATTAAAACAAACATTAGCCAGTCAGCAATAATAATGTAAATAAAAACCTTTTGTTATGGATTACAGGTAGCATAAGGTACATATATAGTATAATTATATGTCTTAGTACAGTTTAGAGCATACTGGCAGAATATTAGCTATTTTTCTTGCCCTGGACATAATATCAGTTACTAGAAGTTTTGCAGTTAGGATTTCTTTGGTCTGCTGAGAAATGGCCAAGATGTATTGTTGTGACATATGTCGTTAAGAGGCAGGTACTTAGCATAAAAGCAGAAGTTGTTTGAACTGTAAGCACTCTGTGGTTAAACTGTAATGCCAGTAAGACACGTCATCAGCCACAGATAATGCTCACATACACCACGTACGCCATGAACGAAAAACACACAATAAAAGGTTAGCATCACTCGATGTTAAATTAGAACCGAGTGGCGAGCCACACTGAGACGAGACCTAGATGAGACTGGCGTGACCTATCATAATATCTTTGTGTTCGTGAGTATGACAAGCATACTAACTAAATAATCTCTGCATAGGTAGAAATGGATTGTTATCTTACTGTTAGCTGTTAGCTTACTGTTAGCTAATTTCTTTGCAATTTTGCTTATGATGTTTTCTGGTTATTTTGTTGTATTACAATAAACAACAAACCTTATCCTATACAAACTCTGAGTGACCTTTCTTTATAATAATCCCACAATACCCTGACATAAAAAGGGTGTGGGACTGAGTTCTGCAGGTGAAATATCGCGATGAGTGCTTCTGCTTAGGGCAGAATATAACTTATCACGAGGCATTACCTGGGAGAAAAAGTTTGGCATCGTGCCCAGATTACTTTCCACTTACCACTGCCATTCTGAAGGGCATCCTCGTCAGCATACTGCAGGGCCATTTCCTCCATTGCCAGAAATAATACATGAAATAAAACAATCTAATGGCCCCTAACCCCTCAATCACCTTAACGGTTAATAACCGCTATAGTAATTAAGGTGTTAACCCCCATCCACCGCTAGCCACCCGGGAGCCCTAACCACCCACCCCGGACCCACTATACCCACCCTGTACCCATTGATTGGCATAGAGGTACATCATACCCGTATAATATGGGCATGATAAGCCACTATACCACTCAATGGTCACCCAAATAAACATTAAGGCCCAAAATATACAATAATAAAAAATACACAAGCACCTAAACACCACAATTCAATAAATAAAAACACAAGCCAACCAATTCTATTAATAAGAGCACTAACCAACAAAACAATTAAAGAATTTAAAGTAGTAACCAAAAAATCAATTAATCAATAAAACAACTAGCCAACACATCAATTAAAAGCAGGAGCCAAGACAAGAAATAATAAATTAAAAACGGTAATCAATCCGATCCAAACATATAAGCTCCTTCGGGTCCCTCCATTGGATCTTCTGCTGTTTCGTTGACTGTTTCTTCACTGTCCTTGGTGGTCTCGTTTATGGTTTCCTCATGGTTTTCCGATCTGTCCGGCTCACCCTCCAGTGGTGTAGTCTGTATTTCTGGCTCGTCATCTCCCACTTGTGGGATAAGTACTGGAGGAGATGATTCCAATGCCAGATCCTTACCTGGCCATCCGTGTCTTTTATATGGTAGACCGGGAGGCCCGGCATCTGCGACTCAACCTTGAACACTCCATCTCACCAACGGCCGGCCAATTTATGTTTCCCGGGGATTCCGAGGTTACGGAGGAGCACAGCATCTCCAGGACAAATCTCCCAATGTCTGACCTTATGGTCATAGCGTCTTTTATTGTTAGCATTCAGCTGAGATGACGACATTTTGGCTAGCTTGTGAGCCTGTTGCAGACTTTCTTGGAGCCGTTGCACATATCAGAAGTGCGTTGTATTGTGTACCCCATCTGTTGATACTCTCAGACACACGTCTACCAGCAGCCGGGCTTCTCGACCGAACATAAGAAAGTATGGAGAGAATCCTGTGGACTCGTGGTGGGTACAATTATATTCATGTACCAATGTTTCCACATACTTGCTCCACTCACTTTTCTGCGATCCTTTCAGGGTACCCAGCATATTGAATAGCGTCCTGTTAAACCGCTCTGGCAGAGCGTCTACCTTCGGATGGTACGGGGTCATTCGGGACTTAGTGATGTTGAGGAGCTTGAGTAATTCCCTGATGAGTTTACTCTCAAAGTCCCAAACTAGATCTCAATGTAAGCGGTTAGGTAAACCATAGTGCACGAAATATCGCTCCCACAGGATCTTCGCCACTGTGATGGCCTTCTGGTCTTTGGTGGGGAAGGCTTCGGCATAGCGGGTGTAATGATAGGTAATAACTAACACATTGCCGATTAATCGAGCGTCTGGTTCTATACATAGGAAATCCACGCATACCAGGTCCATGGGACCCAGTATTCAGGTGAGCCATTGATGCAGCTCTGGCGGGTTGAGTCTTGCATTAGATGCACCGTGAGCATCGGCGGCAGTGTCACCCTACTGACTCTCGCATTCGTGGCCAGAAGAACCGGTCTCGTATCAACTCAAAGGTCTTCTCTATGCCAAGATGGCCATGGTCATTATGCAGTGATTTCAGAACGATATGTTGCAGGTTCCTGACCAGGACCAGTTGCCTTCGGTCCGGGTGGTTATGTTACTGCACCACCGGATAGTCTACTCTATTTTCAATTTCAAATTTGTCCACTTCACGCATGAGTAGAGCGACCATGTTGCTGGGGGCACGTTTCAGAATTTCAGGCTGGTTTTGCTGGACGACCTGGCGGATGATGCCATCCACTGGATCTCGTATTTGATCTGGTACCATATCCTTCCACGCAATGATCTTATCTAGGGTGATGTTCATCCCCTCGGGGTCACAGTAGGTGGTGGGAATGGCCTTAGATTACATCTCAAGGAATTAGCAACCCTCAGCTCTGAGAAGGCCACCTTATCCTCTATGATAGCCACCGTGTTGCACATAGCCCGCATCCCTGGTCCAGGGATCTCCTCCCAGAGGTCATCGTCAGGGGTGGTACTGAATTCCGGTCCTCTGGATAGGGCATCAGCTTCAATATTCAAGAGCCCTGGTTTGTACTTCAGTGTGAACCTGTAGTTCGAAAGGGCCGCCAGCCATCCACACTTCGAAGGTGACAACATACAGTTAATCTTGGAGTTTATCCACGATTGCCCACTTGAGAGCGAGAAATTCTAACTTGTGGATAGGATAATTCTGCTCTCTGGGGTTAAACTGCAGCTGACGTAGGCCACTGGTCAGATGCCAGCCGGGTATTTCTGGTGCAGGATGGCACCTAAGCCATTGAGGCTTGCATCTATATGAATAATGTAGGGCTGCTCTAAATCGGCGTACGCCAGGACGGGTGCCTCCGTCAAGCTTCTCTTCAGGCCCTTGAAGGCCGTCTCACAGGCGGTCTTCCATTTGTCACCAAACATATTCGAGCGGAGGTGGCCGCTGGGGGTTAAACTGCAGCTGACGTAGGCCACTGGTCAGATGCCAGCTGGGTATTTCTGGTGCAGGATGGCACCTAAGCCATTGAGGCTTGCATCTATATGAATAATGTAGGGCTGCTCTAAGTCGGCGTATGCCAGGACGGGTGCCTCCGTCAAGCTTCTCTTCAGGCCCTTGAAGGCCGTCTCACAGGCGGTCTTCCATTTGTCGGCAAACGGTATTTGAGCGGAGGTGGCCTTTCGCTCGGTATCCTTGGGGTATATTTTGAGGATGTTGTTAAGAGCCTTGGCTCGACTGGAATATCCTTCCACAAAATGGCGATAATAGCCGCAGAAGCCTAGGAATGAACGTAGTTCTACGACGTTCTCTGGTCGGGGCCAATTCACCACGGCTTCTATTTTGGCAGGATCGGTGACTATTCCATCCGAGGATACAATGTGTCCCACATAGGCCACGGACATGCGACAGAATCGGCAATTGTCTAAGGACAGCTTCAGTCCTTCCTGACCCAGCCGATTCAGCACCTTCAGCAGGCGTTCATCATGCTCCTCCAAAGTCTTACCGAAGACGATGATATCGTCCAGGTAGACCAAGCATTCCCGTGAATTCATGTCGCCGATGGTTTTCTCCATCAGACGCTGGAACATTGCTGGAGCTCCACAAATGCCTTGGGGCATTCGGGTAAACTGGTTAAAGCCCAAGGGGCACAAGAATGCTGTCTTTTCATGGTCTTCTGCACTCATCAGTACCTGGTAGTACCCAGATCTCAGGTCCAATATGCTGAACCATTGACTCCCCGTCAGCGCGTTCAGAAGTTCTCCAATCCTTGGAAGAGTATACTGGTCAGTTACGGTGCGATTATTTAGTGTTCGATAATCCACACACATGCGGACCGACCCATTATTTTTCTTCACCACCACGAATGGTGACGCGTATGGGCTACAGGACTCTGTCACAATCCCACCGTCTCCATCTCTTGCAGGTCTTTCACGTCCTCCACATCTCGAAGAGCGATGCAACGGGACCGTTCCCAGAAGGGGGTGGTATCACTTAACCGGATGGTGTGCCTGGTGTTTCTGCTGCACCCCACATCCATCTCGCTAGTGGAGAATACTTCCCTTTGTTCTTCTAACTTGGCCGTCAGCTGCTGCCTCCACTCGGCGGACAGAGTTGAGTCCCCGAAATCGAAAGCCAGCCTGGCCGGCGGATCTTGTACTATGGTGGTGGACGCTTGTGCGGCCATCTCTTCGACGGGAGCAACAGGATATATTCGCCCCAATTTCTGACCATGATCGAAGGCCATGGTGTAAGGAAAAATGTTCTGGACAAGCACCTTCCCGGCAGCTGGATGTCCATTCCCGCACTTCTGGCACCAACTTGTAGCCTCTGTGGGCGTCCTCCTCAGGTGTACTCTCTAGAAAGAAAAGCTGGTCAGCCTCGTCTCGGCCCAGATAATAGCACACTGCGGTCATGCGCCTAACTCCCCCTGGTGGAATCTCGGTTACCCCCACTCAGAAATTGTAGATCAGGAGTGGGGAACATTTTTTCTGCCAAGGGCATTTTGATATTTATAAAATCATTCGAGGGCCATCCAAAATTATCAACTTAAAAATTAGCCTCCTATATTTGGTCAAACATTTAATGAACTCACCACTAATGTGATGGCTGGAACTGCTTCTCTTTGGGTGACTGACTGACTCTTGGGTGGTGGGTGACTATGACTGGGGGGGGAATCTGAGCAGGGGGGATCGGAGCAGGTGCCCTCCTCCGCAACTGCTACCCGGTGTGGGGAGGAGGGCCATGTAAGTGCATGGGGGGGCGGAGCAGGGGGGGATCGGAGCAGGTACCCTCCACAACTGCTGCCTGGTGTGGGCTCAGTCACACACACACACACACACACACACACACACACACACACACACACACACACACAGTGACAGACACACACACACAGTGACACACACACACACACACAATAAGCCCACCTCTGCAAACACACACAAAAATAAGGCCTCTCCCCCCTTGGTGTGGGTAAGGTGCCTGGGAGGAGGTATAAGGGGGGCATGTGGGTTACCTGGGGCCCGTGGATGGGCTGCTGGAGCTGCATAGGTCTCTCCCACCCAGCCGAGAAACTGGCAGGCCTGCGGAGCCTAAAGGGAGGGACAGAGGGGCGGAGCCTAAGGAGCCCGGCATTACTGGAGGAGAGAAGGGAGGTAAGCAGTGCTGTAGGAAGAAGCGGGCCAAAAAAAAAATCTTGGCAGAGTGACAGCACGGGCAGCCAATCAGGAAAGGGGGAGTTTAAATTTTTTTTTTAAACCATTCTTGCAGGCTTGCTTCCCGGGCGCCGGACCAAATGATTTCGCGGGCATTACACGGCCCGCGTGCCGGACGTTCCCCACCCTTGTTGTAGATGATCCCATGCCCTCGAGCCAATATCTTGCAGCGCTCTTCTAGTAGTACACGGTGGATCTGTAAGGCAGACAGGGGTAGTTCACCGGCGCCTTGCAAGTAGGCTCACTGCCCACACTATGTCGGTGTTGGTTCCCAATATGAGTGGAGAACTTGGGTATTCCTGAGGCTCAGGGCATATTAGAGTCTCCACATCCATGTTGTGGGACTTGCCAGTGTTTAGTTTTGGGTATTTCCAGCCGAACCTGCACCACACCGTCAATGGGGTACTCCTCATTGCTGAGGCCCCACAGCTTCATCTTGTTGCTGACTGCAAGGGCAGATGCTTAGATGTAGGTCATAGAATGGCCAGTGCACAATGGTCACCTGGGACCCTGGGTCCAGCAAGGCCGAGGCATATATGCCATCCACGAGGATACGGATGATGGCAGCTGATCCTACTTGACGGTAGGCATCCGATGACAAGGTGTCGTCAGGTGTAGGTGTTGGCACACTCTCTGCGGGTGGGGAGGTAGTTTCTGCGGTTTTTGTTTTCTATGGGCAGTCCCGTGAAAAGTGGCCCTTCTGGCCGCAGCTGAAGCAGATTATGGCACTTGGGTCCAGTTGGGCCCGGTAGGTGGGGGATACAATCCCAGACATCCTGGACTTGGTGGCAGGCGACTTGGGAGGAGGATCCTCCTCAGTGCTATATGTTTCTTTGACCTTTGGCGCTGACGCTCCCTTGGATTCACCCTTGAGGGGCTCATTGTCCTTCTTGGAAGCATTTAACTGGGTATACGACTCATGTCCTTTTACTGTCCCTAGTAGGTCTTCCAAGGTGGGGGGAGGTCCTGGCAGTAGAGAGCACCTAATAATGATCACTGTGTGATGGGTAGGGATGGTCCCTCTAAGGAATTGTTTGCGACGGTACTCATCCACCGTGGAGGGTGGGATGATGTTGTGAGTCTGCAGCTCCCAGAGGACAAGCTGGATCCGCTGAAGGAAGAGGGACAGGTCTTCCCCATCCTTTTTGTCTGAGGCCGTAATATTTGGACCAGAGTTCGCTTTCATCTTCATCCTTCCCGTAGATGTGCACCAGTAGATCCACGATCCTGTGGGCCGAGATGTCGGTATCTTGATCGCGATGCATACTAATCATGGGGGATGCTGGAGGTCGTAGACTCTCCATTATCCACTGCCGTTTCACCGCCTCAGAGCAGGGCCATTCATCAAGCAGGGCCATTCATTCTCTCCAGGAATCAATCCCTTCTTCACCCACGTGGGTGGGGATTGTTCCAGAGAAAGCCTTCCTATAATTTTGCGCTTTGGAAGACATGATCAGGGCCTCCCCTTATTGCGGTAGTGTCACTCCTAGTACTGAGCCGCCACTTGCTAAATGACTATCATTCCCAGGCGAACATTGAGGTGAGGGCGGGGACTCCTTCCACTGCGACGACGTATCACGGAGCTCTAACAGCCAGTCATGGACATGTTGCTGCGAGGGCGTAAACATGGTGGTCTGCTTGTGCCTCCAATTGTAGCGCACTTTCACCCCACCTCCTGGGGGATACGGCTACTACTATGTATGTGGTGCGTTACTTGCAGCTCACAGGAGGCCTGAGCCTCCACTGCTGGGAGCCTGGGATGTGCCTGGGTGGTCAATCGGTAGCGCCTCCACCTGTACGGGATCCTACTATGTGGGATAACCCCGTTACAGGAACCCAGGCAATAAAACACACATGGCTTAGAGTAACAGTTTTACCACATGCAAAAGAATAGCAGATATACACAGTCCATACTCTCCAATAACCCCCTCCCAGCCAAGTCCACTCACACGGGTGCGTTAGTCTCTCAACGTCCTGAGGCCCTTGGGCACCTAACCACCCTGGTGTTCCCAAGTAGCAATTCCCATCCAAGTGTGTGAGACAGTGCTGCCCCACTAGCGTGTGTACTGTTGGTGCACTTGTCGAGGTGAGGTACCTGCCGGGTGCTCCAACACCCGTTTGCGCTGATACTGCAAGGTAGGATCCACGGATTCAGCGATGTCATTCGCGAAGCCTCCGCCTCTACGTTGGGTGGATGGTTCCACCATGAAGAATGTCTCTGTATGTATTGTGAACAAACAATAAAACTGTGCACCGAATGCAGCTTAATATATATAATAATAAATAAAATAATTATTGTGGACAATTTACAACCCAAATAAAGTTGTGAATTAAAAATGCACTTTAAAGGTTTAAGGGAACACAATATTGTGTTCCTAGATATGAAATACATAAATTAAGATGAAAATAAGATACAAAAAACCTTTAACATCTGTGGAGAGTCTGCAGCCTGTGAGAGTGAATGGCGCAACATCATGCAGGGAACATGCAAAAAAGAGAAAACACAGCGCACGACTCTCATAGTGTAGTAAAGTCATTATATTGTGACAATATTAAAATGTAAATGATTGCACATGCAAGATAAATTAATCATAAAAGCAGGACATGTTTAGTGGAGATTGATGACTTGCTTCGTGAGGATCCCTCAGCATACACTCCTTCTGATCCAGGCAGGAAACTTAACCTCAGTTGCAGCAAGAGTATTCAATCACCTTAGTGTAGCAAAGTCTGTTACATAGTACCCACAGGGTTACAATGAAGACAGCAATGGAGCAAACCTCTCCTAAACCGCTAGACCCACTTCAGCTCGGGCCCGTCAGTCAGCCACAGACCTCCACCTTGTTGCGATCGTGGATCAGAGTAATGACGTCATCTCAGTGCGTCGCAAGTCCGCAGCAGCCAATTCAATAATCAGCAAAACAAACAGCATGTGCAAGGTAAAAGCACCGTGATAGTTGCAGGAGAGGGTCCAGTATACAGCAAAACAATCGTAGCAAACTACTTCATCATGGATATTAAGAATGACTAGGCTAACAAAATATATACCCATTACTGACATAGCAATTGGTGGAGAAAAAGAAACCAATTAACCTATCATTGCTTAAGGCATGTAGCTGGCACAGGTGCAGTCCTAACCAGCAAACATTTGCACAATACAGAAAACTAATACAAACATGCATAGATATTCTTTATTACACAGAATAAGTTTAAAAATAAATGAAAATATTTAATAAGCATTATGGCCTTTGTAAAGTGGACACTGCAATGAGAAAAACAATATTAGTACCTTTGTAATAACATAATAATAGAAATGAGATAAAACCTAAATAAGATATGGGGTAAGGATATCAAATTAATTATAAAATTTAAATATATAAAAAGAAGGTCATTACCAATGGAGACAGAAACATCAATGTCTTAAAATAAATAAAAATGTCTTGGGAATTGCGGTGAAAACTTTTAACTAAGGGCTCTATGCAGTAAGCGCCGAAAAAGTGCAATCGCCAAGGGTACCTTATTGGCATGATTCTGCCGATTTCCCCTCTCCGTATGCAATAAGTGCTGAATCCCTTCCGAATCAAGCCGAAAACATTTGCTCCCACTCTGCCGATGATTTGCCGATCACACACAGGTGTATCGGCGTGCATGGCGAGGTGGTGTTAGGTTCCCCAGTGAAACTTCTTGCTGAATCTGCCGAAGCAAGCATGTTTTGGATTGAGCGGCCCATTTAAAGGCAGTGTGTATTTTTATTCATTCTCTGTGTTGTTGGGAGAGAGAGAGAGAGACACACACACAGAGCTGGGCGATTTACATATTTCATATTGACTGAGACAGTTGTGGTGTATTGTGAGAGGTTTGTCCTGTGTTGTTTTGTTTACATCTTTGTCTTGTTTTCACTTTGTAAGTGTTCAGTGCAATTGTGTTTACATTTCTTTTCTGTTCTTTGTGAGTGCTATAGGTATGGCCGAAAGGTGTGGGAAGAGTGATGCTGGTGTGAGTGGTACTGGTAGTCGTGTGAGTACGCGTCTGAGTGAACATAGGATTCAGGGGAGTGCTGTTGCTACGAGTGCGACTGGTGTTGCTGGGAGTGCGAGTGGTGTTGCTGTGAGTGCGAGTGTTGGTGGTGGCTCTGTTGCTGGTGTTGCTGGGGTGTCTGTTGCTGGTGCTGCTGGGGTGTCTGGTGGTGGGGTGGTTGCTGGTGGCCCGCTTTTGGAGTCTCTTCCATTGGAAGGAGAGTCCAGTCAGCAGCAGCCAAGCTCTGGGCCTGCACGTATTCGGAAGAAACGTGTGGAGCGACCATGTAATCCTCGGTTCAATGAAGAGGAAAACAGTTCAGAGTTCTTGTCACAGGGATTCTGGAGCACTATGACAGTCTGTATGGGCATTTACTAGGTAAGTCTATCTTTGCATTGATTCTTCAAAGACATGTTATCCTAGGTCATGTGAGATGTCTTAATATCAAAATATTATTCTATAATATCTATCAATTAAAGTTAATTGTTACACACTGTGGGGGCTATGCACTAAGCTCTGAGCTTTCGCGCCGGGCTGAAAAAAATTAGCAAGTCTGATAAAAAATGAAGCCGGCGGCGCGATTCACTAAGGCCCTCAGCCCATTTTTTATCGGACGTGCCCAAAACTGGCTTATCGTGCGTGCAATGTATTTTCCCCCTGCTAGCGTTCTTAACCTTTACGTACGCTAGCTGATTGAAAAATATGCCGCTTGTAACATTTGCATGGAGATTTGCCATCTCCATGCAAGGCTGTTACAGGCGATCGTACAATAAATAAATACATTTTAATTATAGTGTACAAGATGGCCGGCGTCACATGGTATTTCAGCCAATCAGAGTGTGGAATTGTTTCCCACGATCTGATTTGCTGAAATACCATGTGACGCCGGCTTCGTGACGTCATCTTAAAGGCAAATGAAGCACAGCCATTCTGATTGGCTCGCATCATTCCCTTTAAGTGACGTCATGTAAAAAAAAAAATTAAAGTCGGAACATGGTTTGAACAGCCAATCAGGTGGCTGTTCACCATTTTGAGGCTAAATGTGACGTCACAAGCCCTTTTTAAGGCCGTGACGCCTCATTTGGGCCCAAGAAGCCGACGAGACAGCATCGGCTGGGATTTAACATGGGGTATTTTGGATTGATAGATGAAAAAAGAAGATAAAGAAGAACAAGAAATGGTTACAGATGAAGATAGAAGACGGTGAGTAAAGAAAGAAAAAAGAAGATTTGGGTACCTTTGCTGGATCTTCATGGAGGATGGCATCGGATGCTGTTGGAGGCCTTCAAGGTACGTGAGCTTCCTGTTTCCCCGGGAGTCGGAGGGCCACCGCTTCTAATGGTAAGTAATATATTCAATGTTTGTAAATGTCTCTTTTTACAGGTTTTTTCATTGGATGTGTTTTTTTATTTTTTGGGGGAGGCACATTGACTGATAATATATTAATCTGTACCACTTTAGGGTACAGATTAATACATTATTATTACAATATTGGGGGCATTTGTGGCTTGCTATTGCTGTTGGTTTTTTTAATGTCAGTTTCTTAGGTGGATGTCATTGTTTTGTTTTTTTCATGCTTAATGTAATAAAATGTTTGCGATTGGTGTTCGTTTGTAGTTAATGTTGTATTATGTTGGCTAATGTGTTTTATGGTTCTTTCAGAGATTGTTTGAATGTATTTCTTTGTCTTTTAATGTTTACATTCATTAATGTTGTTGTAATTAATTGGTTTGATTGGTTAGTGTTACTATTCATTTTGAGTTGGTTTAGGAATTAATTGGTTTCATTGGTTAATGGTTTAATTAAATAATTGTTGATGTTGTTACTTCTTGTATTGATTGGATTAGCTGGCTACTGTTTTTATTTAGGTATGCTAATGCAGTATTTAATAATGGGCAAATAATCTATTATCCATATCTGGATAATAGTTATTTTGCACATTATTGTAATTATTATACATTATACTGTATGTGTTAGGGCGGTGTATTTAGTTAGAAATAATGTTTAGTATTTTTGTTGGCACAACATTGGTACCGCAGGCCCGCGGGGACCCCGGGACGGCCGCGGGGACCCCGGGACGGCTGCGGGGTCAGCCGGGGACACCCACGTGACCCCCAGCCTCCCTCGGGGACCCCTGTGGGGTCAGCCGGGGACACCCGCTTGCCTGTTGTATTGGTTTTGCGCCTGCAAAAAGGTAAACAAAGAATTTTTTCTAAGTCCAGCTTTTTTTTATCACCTGCCTTTAGCTGGTGAGCTTTATTTAGTGCAACTTTAACGTACGATCAGTTTGCGTTGCTTAGTGAATCCCGCAGAAGGGCAGGATTCAGCACAAACAGCTGATCGTACGATCAAAGTTGGACTTAGAAAAAATTTCAAGGAAAAGCCCGTTTTAGAGCGCAAAGTGCCTGTTTGCGCGGCTTAGTGCATAGCGCTCGGCGGAACTTCACGTTCTAAAAGCACTTTGCGCTCTTAAAACGACTTATCACTGCTTAGTGCATAGCCCCCATATTCCTTCATGCTTTAGAACGACCAAAACAATCAGTCTAAAAATTTGGGCAAAGTTCATAAAATATTCATGCAAGCTTCCTTACATTTGTATGTTTACACGTAAATGCTCATGTGGTACACATATTACACCTAAACCAGCATGTTTGGTATCTCTTGGAACAGGTAGCAGTTTAGGAAACTGATCGTTTTTATAATAATAATTAACGTCATATATTTTGTATGTATTTCAAGGGCGGACAAGTTCAGCATCAAAAAAAGAAATGTGGGATCAAATAACCTTGGCTGTGTCTGCGTGTGGGAATCATGTCAGGGACCGGGCGAATTGTCGGAAGAGATTCGATGATATCAGGGCAAACTTAAAGAAAAAAATACAAGCACAACGGATGCATGCTTCTGGCACTGGAGGTGGGCCGCCAGCACAAGCTCTAATCTTAACACCATTGGAGGAGCAGATGCGGGAAAAATTTCTTCCTGTCGTCGTGGAGGGTTTGCCCGGGGACAGAGATATCGGAATTTATTCTGCGCCATTTCCACCAGGTGACAAATGTTACTGTACTAGGCGTGTCGTAGGTTACAGTTCTTATCTATATTTCCGCTGCAACTTATACTTTCTTCCCAATATAAGCATACCTACATATATATCTGTATATATGTCTCTCTCTCTCTATCTATCTATCTATCTATCTATCTATCTATCTATCTATCTATCTATATATATATATATATATATATATTTATATCTAGTTGTCCTACAAAAAGTAAAAATTAATATATATGGTGGCAAAAGGTGGCACTGAGTGCTCATTTGCATGTCATTTCCCAGAATCCCTTGCTGCAGTGGAAGCGCTGTATGCTGGGTGATAATGGGGAAAGACAGGGTTGCAGACCTGTCTAAGACATGCAAATGAGCATACAGTAATATTTACAGTTGCTTTATATATATATATATATATATATAGATATATATCTCTATGTGTGTGTTTGGAAACATGTATTGGCTCAACTATCGTGGATGACATAATTATGAGTAAACATACACAACTTGACCTGCATGAAGGGATTATGTGTAATGATCTTCCAAATAACACACACTGCAACCTTCTACCTTACAAAGCATTCAACATCTTTGCCCTATAGTTGAAAGCAGAATGTATGTGTGAATCTTTGTACAAACAATGGGTTAACATGCATAACCACAAAGCACATCCGCACTCATTGTTTGTCACAGTAATGTATAACTTCGTTATACTGTGTCTGTGCACACAAATGCCTAATTCACTTTTTCATGTATGTGTCGATACATATATACATATATTCATATAATATATCTATATATACAGTGTTCGACAATTAATGATAACTACACGCCCGTGGCGTGTGGATTTAGGCCGCTGCTGCGGCTCCATGAATTCCCTGCTCGCGCCAAATGTTTTTTTTTTTTTAATAAATAAATAAGTAATTGCCCTCCCTGATTGGCCTGACGTGAGGAAGATGGCTGGCTGGCAGCTCTGGGTCAGCGCCACCCCCCGCACCCAATCCCCAGGGCTGGAGGACAAGGTAGGCGCTTCCCCTCCGTCCCACGCTCCTTTGGCACCCGCGCGGGCAGGGTAATAGGAGCGGGGAAGAAGGGAAGCAGCCTGGGCGGGAGGTAGAGGTAAGGGGGTGCGCGCGTGCGTGCGCACGCGCTGGGGGGGAGGTGGGGTTCTTGCAAAGTTCCCACCACGTTTCCCATCTGGGAGGTTGGTGTGGCCATGTGGCTGTATCCTGTCTGGCTTCCTGACCTCCCCAGCATGACTGCCTGACCCCCCTCCTTGCTGCAGCCTGGGCGCACGCGTGGCTTGCCGGGTTTCCCATCTGGGAGGTTGGTGGCCGTGCGCCTGTCCGGCTGTCCCCCCGCTGGCCCCCGATCCTCCCGCTGCCCCCCGACCCCCCCGCTGGCCCCCCGATCCTCTTGCTGGCCCCCCGATCCCCCCGCTGGCCCCCCGATCCTCCTGCTGCCCCCCGATCCTGCCGCTGGCCCCCCGAACCTGCCACTGGCCCCCCGATCCTGCCGCTGGCCGCCCAATCCTGCCGCTGGCCCCCCGATCCTGCCGCTGGTCCCCCGATCATCCCACAACTCCTGCCCGATCGCCTGGCATGTGGAGCAGCATGTGGAGGACAAGCAGGCCCTGGAGGAACAGGTGGGCCCCTTCCCTTCCAATGAATACCAACCCAGTCCCCCAGCCAGTGTGTGTGTGGGTGTGTGTGTGGGTGTGGGTGTGGGTGTGTGTGGGTGAGTGGGTGTGTGTCTGTGAGTGGGTGTGTGTCTGTGACTGTGTGTGTGTGGGTGGGTGTGTCTGTGTGTCTGTGAGTGGGTGTGTGTGTCTGTGAGTGTGGGTGAGTGTGTGTCTGTAAGTGTCTGTGTGTGGGTGTTTGTGTGTGAGTGTTTGTGTGTCTGTGAGTGGTTGTGTGTGTCTGTGAGTGTGGGTCTGTGTGTGGGTTTGTGTGTGGGTCTGTGTGTTGGTCTGTGTGTCTGTGAGTGTGGGTGTGTGTGTCTGAGTGTTTGTGTGGGTGTATCTGTGAGTGTTTGTGTGGGTGGGTGTGTCTGTGAGTGTTTGTGTGGGTGTGTGTGTCTGTGAGTGTTTGTGTGGGTGTGTGTGTGTCTGTGAGTGGGTGTGTGTGTCTGAGTGTGTGTGTGTCTGTGTGGGTGTGCGTCCGTGTGGGTGTGCGTCCGTGTGGGTGTGCGTCCGTGTGGGTGTGTGTCCATGTGGGTGTGCGTCCGTGTGGGTGTGCGTCCGTGTGGGTGAGTGTGTGTGTATGTGTGTGTGAGAGTGTGTGTGTGTGTGTGAGAGTGTTTGTGTGTGTGTGTGTGAGTGTGTGAGTTTGTGTGAGTGTGTGAGAGTGTGTGAGAGTGTGTGAGAGTGTGTGAGAGTGTGTGAGAGTGTGTGAGAGTGTCTGTGAGAGTGTCTGTGAGAGTGTCTGTGAGAGTGTGTGTGTGTCTGGGAGTGTGTGTGTCTGGGAGTGTGTGTGTGTCTGGGAGTGTGTGTGGCTGGGAGTGTGTCACACTCTGCCTGTGTCACACTCTGCCTGTGTCACCCTCTGCCTGTGTCACCCTCTGCCTGTGTCACCCTCTGCATGTGTCACCCTCTGCCTGTGTCACCCTCTCCCTGTGTCACCCTCTCCCTGTGTCACCGTCGCCCTTTCACTGTCGCCCTCTCCCTGTCGCCCTCTCTCATTCTCTATGTGTGTGTTCTCTCCATCTCTCTGTGTCTCTCTCTTTCTCTGCGTCTCTCTCTTTCTCTGTGTTTCTCTCTTTCTCTGTGTCTCTCTCTTTCTCTATGTCTCTCTCTTTCTCTGTGTCTCTCTCTCTCTCTGTGTCTCTCTCTCTCTCTCTCTCTCTCTCTCTCTCTCTCTCTCTCTCTCTCTGTGTGACATATACATATAAATGCCTGGTCTGTCTGTGTGACATATTGACTGTGTGCTTGTTTATGGAGCTGCACATTAACCTAATCAATATAGCTCATTCTTAATTGGAACATAAGGACTCACCCCAACAGAATAATAATGTGTTAGGCGAGTCCCATTAAGCTACTGTTCTGCTCTGTGTCCCTCTTTTGCACGTACCTCATTTGGTACCGTGTATAACAACGTCACAATGTGGCCTCACAATGGGTCACCCATCTATAAAGACAAATCTCTCTCCCACTGAATAAAACCAAACCTGTTGCAATCAGATCGCAAGGCCTGAATATGGGACTTTCAGAGAAATGCCACACTCTCACTATAGTAGTGACAAATACAAGGGACAGATGGGACAGAACGAAATGTGGATGTAACTTTACATGTGTTCCCCCGCCCAATCTCAGAGAAGGTCTCCTAGGGAGTCTAACGCTCAGGCTACATGTCTCAGTGTGGTGCATACCTGCTGGCAACAGGGGGCCCTGAGTCTCCCGCGATGACATGGGGGAGAACAGGACAGGCTTCTGGGGTTGTGCCTCCGTCTTTTCTACTGGTGCAGCCCCCAGCTGTATGGGGTGAAGTACCCACAAGAGAATTACCTTCCCCTCCTCCTGATACACTTCACTCTCAGGCAGGAGTTTGTATAAAAGTGCAAGCTCTTTATTTGACTCTCTTCCTCAGCAGACAGTTGCACAGCAGGCTGTCGTCCTCTAGGATGTCCCTGACACCACTCCAGGCCTAGGGCACCCAGAGTGGGTCTAGCTCTTCCCCTACCCCCAAAGCAGGGTAGGAGATATGGGGTGTGCACTCTCCCTCCCGGAAGGAGGCCCCAAGCTAGCCAGTCCTGGCAGCTCGGTCTATGCCACCCTTGTACTTTCCACTCCAAGGACAGACTCTCCAAGACCACTAAATAGGAAGTGGCAATACCCTAAGTAGCTCCAACAGGCACCGCCCCTGTGTCTCTTGATTGGACACAGAGTCTGGTGACCTGCCTCAGTGTACTGCCTGAAGTGTGGAAAACCCATGATTACTCCTGGCAACCTGCCCTTACGCGGGGATTACTGCAAGGAGGAGGGCAGACATATAGCCCAAACCACACTACACTACACATGTAATGTAAGAAATTAACAAAAGCTTTTACTTTTAGAAATGAACTGCTGCTTCTTTTCAATGTTTTACAGTTTGGCCAAATAATAAATTAATATTTTTCTGAAGAAGTTAACAGAATGATTAAAATGTCACTGGCAGGTCTGCAAGGCGTTGTGATGCAGAAATACAATAGGTTTTATGGGGTGGGAGGTCCCTGGTTGGTTAAGCAGATTGATACCTCAGGATCATGTATATAACACATAGAATTAACCCCTTCAGAACAGAGCAATGCTGTCCTCATTCGCCCCCAGCATCGGTGGTCAGATGTCAGCTGAGTTATGTGGTTCCAACCCCCGCAGAGCCCTAAATCTGCTGCCTGAACGACTGAGATTACTAAGGGGTTAATGGTTGATGGCCCCCAGGTGCTGAGCAGTAATGCAGCAAATAGTCTCACATTTGTGGCTGCAGATCTCTTGTGAGACGGGAACAATAGCAAATGCAGAGCAGTGAGTCCTCTGTGTGAGGGGGGCGTGTTTCCACAGAACTGACAATTTCTGTGATAGGGGAGTCTCTGCATTTGTTCAGTGAGGAAGCACCCCCCCCCCCCCCCCCCCCCCCCCCCCCCCCCCCCCCCCCCCCCCCCCCCCCCCCCCCCCCCCCCCCCCCCCCCCCCCCCCCCCCCACCCCCACCCCCCCCCCCCCCCCCCCCCCCCCCCCCCCCCATGTGAATAGATGAGTTTGTGCTACAGCAGCAGTTGTTGCAAATAAATTAGGCAAGAGCCCAGGAATCATCCCCAAAGCCTTTAATTCTGCTCGTGTTGAAGCGTCCGTCTATGTAAACGTGGGGTGTGATTAGGGCGTGATCAGGGCGCGCCTCATACTACTCTGCAGGCTGCTGGGAGTTCTCAGGTGGTCACGCGGGGAAGTGGGGGGCTGTTGTGAGTTGCCACTAAGTGAAAATGAAAGTTGTATTTACGTGTTATTTTCTGTTGGCAGAGCTATGCCGTGACCTCCTTTAACTTGTCATTGTAAATATCAACCGGTCTATTCTCAACTTCTCTCCATGATCCCTCAGTTTAATTATTATTCTTTGAATTCTTAAAGTGGATTCATTTAGTGGTTTTCCAAATAAAGCCGTCAAGGGCTTGTGATCTGTTTCTGTTTCCACCATCTGGCCATAACGATATTAATTAAATCATTCACAGGCGAACACTGTTCCTAAAAGCTGCTCCTCAATCTCAAGCTGCTTTTTCTTCATCTGTGATTTACAGCACTTTGTAAATGATTATATTTTCCCCGGTGCCAGAGCTTTCCAAATGCTGCACATTGATTGAGGCCGCACTCACACTCCCCACATAACTTAGAGGTGCTATCTCCTGTAGGCTTAGCTGTCATTCTGATATTTGTTATGGCCATTTTTGATTGGCCTCTTTTGTACATAGGTCATGGATAACCCCTTCTGGTGAATGCAACTACAGCTCAACCCCCTTATAACGCTGTGCTTGGGGTCCAAAGAATCACAACGCGTTATAAGCGGATCGCGTTAGAAATAATGTACAATTGTATGCATTGTACAATAAAGTATTTAAGATACCAATAATCGTGTTGCAAAGTATTCATAAATACGAAAATTGGGAGCCACGCTTGCATCGCGCTATAAGCGGATTCGCGTTGTAACGGATCGCGTTATAACGGGGTTGAGCTGTCTTTTGCTTGTGCTTTCACAGTTTCCGATGCCTTGCACATGTGGAGAGTTTTATCTAAGGTTATATCTGCTTCAAGGAGATGTCTCTCTATTTAAACATTTAATGCGATGCCACAAATGATTCAATCTTAGATCAGAGACAGTCCATTCACCAAAGGCACGGAGTTTCAGTAATACAGTGACACAGCGCCCTATGGTGTCATCCCTATTTTGGATACATATTAAAAAATTGGATCTCTCAAAAGCCTCACTCCTTTTTGGTATGGCATATTCCTGGAAGTGCGGAGTTGGGCGCTCATGTCAACTGCCTACCATATACATTCACCTCGATAAATCTGATGAAGGGCGTAAGAGGGGGCAGTAAGTGAGCAAGAGAGGGAAGTGGAGAAGTGGGGGTGTAAGAGAGGGAGGGGAGAGGGGTGGGGATGTAAGAGAGGGAGAGAAGTGAGGGTTGGGAGAGTGATGGGGGAGAGGAATACATGGGTGGAGGGAGAGGATGTGAAAAGGATGAAAGTGAGGAAGTGTTTGAGAAGGGGGAGTGTAAGAGAAAGAATGGGGGCTCGCAAGGCCACCGACACAGGGGCCCCAGGTGGAACCTCTAGTCCTGGGCCCCAGGAAAGCTGTAGGTGGCCCTGGTTGCAAACATCCATTTCTAACAACAGCCTTTGTGCCGAAGGCCCTGAGCCCTTAATAAGCAGAGAACAGCATGACTACTTTCCAAGTGTTTGGGTGTGGGTGTGGGGGAGGAAGGGGAAGACTAATGTTGCAAGTTGGGGTGAAGGTGGGAGGAGTAAGGAGGGGGCTAGGTGATATTAGGTTGGGGAGAAAATGTACACACCTCTTCAAATCTGGACCTATAAGGAGCCCTACCCTCCCTCCCTGTTTTGAAAATGATATGTTGGGTTTTGTGATTGTTGGGTTCTAACTGATATTTCTTGTTACAGCTTGGTGGGAAGACGTTAGAGGGGGAAGGGACCTGGTGGGAAGACGTTAGAGGGGGAAGGGACCCGGTGGGAAGACGTTAGAGGGGGAAGGGACCCGGTGGGAAGGCGTTAGAGGGGGAAGGGACCCGGTGGGAAGACGTTAGAGGGGGAAGGGACCCGGTGGGAAGACGTTAGAGGGGGAAGGGACCCGGTGGGAAGACGTTAGAGGGGGAAGGGACCCTGTGGGAAGGCGTTAGAGGGGGAAGGGACCCTGTGGGAAGGCGTTAGAGGGGGAAGGGACCCTGGCAGAAAGTTGGCTCCTTGAGTGAGGTCTAAGGTACCTGCAGTGGTTGTTTGGGGGGATGCAAGGTCATACTTGGCTTGGGCAGCTGGTATGGCAGTGACCTGTCTGTGCTGGTTGTTAGGGGCCAAGTAGCTTGTGCAGCTACTTGGCAAATGGTTAAAAGTTGGGGGGTATCCCTCTGGCTTATGGATGGTTATGGAGCAACTTAGCAGGGTACCCTACTTTTTGGTGATATTGTGTATAGTTGTAACAGAGCTGCGACCTGTTTCTCCCAACCATGTGTGTGTGCATTATGTATTGAAGGGTGTTTATGGGGGGTTCAGGACTCCCCCCCCCCCCGCCAAGGTATAAGTAAGTCATTTCGTCTTCTGCTTCTAGCACTGAAAACAGGAGCAAGGCGATTTCTCGTCTTTCCCATTTATTACTTCTGACATAAGTAGGTTTATAGAGAAGTAAAGCATTTGAATGACAAAGACAAACTTTTTAATAACAAGTGATCCTTTGAAATGCCTTTATCAATAACACTGTTTAACCTATGGGGCCATCTATAAATTATACTATCTAATACAATGTACTTCTCACAGCCGAGTCTGCCTGTATAAAGTGGCATCTGCAAAATTCTGTGTATTTCTCATGGTAAATTATTTTATAAATAAATGTGTTTTTCTCTGTGATTTGAGAAGTGACTGCACTGTTACACTTAGATCCAGATTCACACATTGGTGCTAAGCTAAAGCCTTTACTCCCGTGCATATAGATGAGCTGAGGCGCGCTAAAGCTTAGCTCCCTTTTGTGGACCTGGGCCCTAGTGGGTGCATTGTACTAAGACCGTTTTTGAGCAAAAGGGGGGCAAATAGAGAATTTACCCTTTGCACCAATGTATCACAGCACTTTGCTCTATGTATTTCCCAAGGTGCACCAGCGGGACATTTGTTGGGTGCCTGTAGGAGGGGTTACCAGGTGCATATTGTCATGAGATCATGTATCATATTGTCACGAGATCAATCATATATCATATTGTCATTGTGTATCATATTGTCATTGTGTGTCATATTGTCATTGTGTATCATATTGTCATTGTGTGTCATATTGTCATTGTGTATCATATTGTCATTGTGTATCATATTGTCATTGTGTATCATATTGTCATGAGATCGTACTTTGTCCCTTTCTTGCTTGATATTTTCCCTTTTCATTTGCACCAAATAATCTACCAGGTCTGAGGTGTCATTAACCTCACAACACAACATTCTGCACAAACCGCCGTCACACACACACACCGCCGTCACACACACACACCGCCGTCACACACACACATATATATATATATATAAATTAGTGATAATCTATGTTACACCTATAAATAGGCCATTACTGCCTCATCAAGTCTTGCATGGAAGATCGTGCATTCAAAGGCGAACATTCATAATTTGCACAAACCCATTTCGTTATGTTTAATTAAAGCTCTTTTTTCGCTTCATGTAGTATACTGAGAGCATAAATAGGAACATGTACCATATGGTATTTAATTGTGTTCATATGTAGCTCACTTCAGATTTTTATTTCGCTCATGTACCGGTGTGTGAAACCAGCTGCAATTAATATGTAATCACAGCATAGAGGAGAACACAGGGGGTGGGGTTGGGCACCGAGCCAGATCACAGGGTCATGTTATGGTCAAGTCTTGCGGGACGGCTTACAGGTGGTAGAAACAAATAAAAGGTCAGGGTGCTGTCACGTCTTGGGGAGGGACTACAGTTGTTAGAAGCTGACAAGGTGAACAGAAGTTCATCACATTCATTTGAAATGGTAATTCTCTGAAGACTTTCAGCCACCAGGCCACTATATATGAAAACGTACGTTAGTCATTCGTTCACTCATATCTTCTTTTTACCTTATAGATACGCCACATTATCACACCAGTACCATCTGTGAGCTACACACTGCATGTGTTGATGAGTGTCAGCCACATTGAGCGCTACACCTGCTTCTCTTAAATGTTCAGACAGATGTCTAAAAACATTCATTCACATTTCCACAATTAGGTACTGAATTATAAGCAGAGTCAACTTTGTTGTCATGGTAGTGATGTACATTATTATTGTTAGATTACTACACAACATATGCAGTGTATGTACAACAGAACACTTAATTTTACAACGCATTCCTGCATGAACATTGTATGTTGTATGGTTTTTACAATAAATGTGCCAATTAGGTTCACATATACATTGATGTTAAGATGGATAATGTACAGCTTTCCAGAAACATATCATTGTCATTTCGTTATGTGATGCTGATATTTAGCCATAAATACTCCCACTACACAAACTTAATGTTAATTATGTACACATGTCAATAAAATTCTTATGTTATTCTTCTATATAGTTGCTCCTGAAGCTCATGTGTCACTTGCCACTGAACATCACCTGGCTCATCCAGCTCATCATCAAGCATGGAAGGTGAGTGTATGAGGTGCAGCCATCTAATGTGTACATTTGTAGATGTTAATTTGCCATGCAAAATAAATGCCTTTCACATGTAATTAACTTCACATCAGTTATTGTCACAGAAGATGTAGTGTTTCCTGACAACATGTATTGTGTGTGTTGTAAACTATCAGCTAGGAGTTGTGAGGTTACAACAAACTTTCATTCATTCTTCTTTCACACTGAGTCGAAACATCATTGTTACTTCAAGCATAAACTTTTAATTTGACACAAATTAAAAATTATGGAAACATGTTATGTGTTACACTATGAGAACAACTATCATTACATTGAAAAACAAATGAAAGTTCCATGGCAGTTCATAATGTCTTTCTTTATTTGTAGAACCAGATGTTGCCACTCAAGGACAAATTCACTCAAGTGACCATGAAGATGTTCCCACTCCTGGATTAACCCAGCATTCAAGTCCTCCTGCTCGTGACACCTACTCAGCTATTGCAGCTTCTGAAGAAAGAATCTTGGGTGAAGAAAATCGTCGCCATTCAGAAATGATGTCAGTGCTTGAAAGGATGATATCACTGCAGGAAAGGTCAATATCACAAATGTCACAAATTGAAAGAGTCATCATCCAAGTTCCTAAAGAAATCCAAAATGTAAACAGGACATTACAAGCAATAGTTGTGAATCTAAGCCAAGCAAATCAGTTGCGAATTACTGCAAGAGAACAACAATTCCACTTTACCCCATCTGAGGATGGATCTTTACATGCTGCTACTTTTTCTCCAGAGTCATCAGTTCTTCATTCCCAGTTCTGGATGATACCGGTACAGTAGGTGCAAGTTCTGTGCAGGTCCCTGTCAACATCCAACCGCTTACATCTGTTCAAAATCAGGAACAGACACCTACAAATGAGACACAAAAAAGAAAGTTAGGGCAACAATTACTAATATCCAGCTTTTGGAAAAAGATTAAAACACCAAAACAAGAAACTGCTCCACCATCAGTCGTGCAATGTTTAGCAACTGGTTCACAACTGCCACAGGCCACACCCAGTGCCCCTGAAGTGCAACAGCCCACACCCAGTGCCACTGAAGTGCCACAGCCCACACCCAGTGCCCCTGAAGTGCAACAGCCCACACCTAGTGCCACTGAAGTGCCACAGCCCACACCCAGTGCCACTGAAGTGCAACAGCCCACACTTAGTGCCACTGAAGTGCCACAGCCCACACCCTGTGCCCCTGAAGTGCAACAGCCCACACTTAGTGCCACTGAAGTGCAACAGCCCACAAACAGTGCCACAGAACTGCCACAGGCCAGTACAAGTCGTACAGTTAAGGCCAAAGTACTTGGCAAAGGGAAAAGGCAAACACAACAGCCAACAAGCAGGCCTGTGACTCACTCTCAAAAGGATAAGCAAAAATAAATAATCACATTCACTAAATGTGTTGGTGTCCTGGTGGTGTTTACTGCAGACTATTTCATGCATAGTGTATGTATGATCATGTACATATGCTTGATAACATTCAAGTATGTCCTTGTACACATGAATGTTTAGAAATGCTCACTGACTGAATTAAGGCATATTTAATAACATATGAATATGTATTAATCATCAGTTGATTAATGGTACAACATTATTACACACCTGCCATGTTTATAGAAGCTGACATTCACTTAGCTCTTGTTCAAGATGAGATGTATGTGGGTTTGTTTGGTAATGTAGATGGCCATTTCATGCTAATATTATTGACATACAACTTTAAGTAACTACCCATATAACAGTATACATTTTGATGTTGTGTTTTCTGGTGTCTTAACTCTGTAACACATTACTTACCTTAATCTTCTTTCATAGTTCATAATGTTGGCATGTGATCATGTATGATTTTTGGTTACAATAACAGAATGTGTAATGCATGTACCACTTCAGAACGCAACACTCAGTCATTTAATTAGGATACAACCATGACATTGACGTTGAGAAACTACGTTGCAACATGTGTAATTTTGCATGTTATTGTCACCTTTTCACATGAACTAATTGTCATGTGCATATGCATAATTTAATGCCATCAGGATACAGTAGTTGCTATTGATTCAGTTTCAATCGTGTAAAAATGAGTAACTATTATAGATGTGTGTATAAGTTAGCATGAAGTGATTCTAATGCATCGTGTACAATGTAAACATACAATGTTATTGAGTGTCCAATTGTGGACGTCATCAAAAGAGGGAGGTCACAAAGTACATGTAAACATGAAAACAAACAGCTACATTGACATTAGATCATGCGTTACACATTCAAAGCATTCTGTAATGTATACCAACATTACTATACGCAGGATCTGTTAGATGTGTGAAATGTGTTACATCATATAATAAATTGAAGCACACTTAAGTAACATGTTTCATATTATGTGACCTGTTCCTTTAAGAGTTGAGTATAGGATTTTCCATTGACACATCATAACAATAAGACTAATGTGACACGCAAATCATCATAACATATAAAAGTACAATGTTATGCCAATAATAAACGTAAGCGCTGACACGATGAAGTGAATGACCTCGACACTGTAATGCCAAGCACATTTTTATTATGAGCATTAGAACGTAAACACTCCTATAATGTTATAAGTCCCCGCTCCATTGACTCCATTGATGTAGAGATGAGGTTTTTTTTCTAAGTGCCGTCCCGGCAACCTTGCCGATCCTTCTCCCCTCCAACTTGCCAACTTTAGTTGGCGGGACCAATTGCCGATGAAATCTCCATTTCTGAGTGCCGATCAGCACCAATAAGCTGATCGGGGCTACTTGAATACAGCCGATTTCAAAAAGTGCAGAAAAGTGCCGATAAGTGGGTTATCGGCAGCCGCATTTATCGGCAAGAAAAACTGCCGATTTTGAGCACTTATCGGCGTTTACTGAATCTCTAATCCAATTTTGGCGGGAAAATGCCGATAAAAGCCTTATCGGCGCTTACTGCATGAGGCCCTAAATCCTATTCAAGTTAGTAAAGTGACCATACATCAAGCTCTTCATTCAAACCCTTAGGGGCCAATGTTTTAAGTTGCTAAATCCAAAAGTTTCTTGTTTAGAAAGAGCCTTTACTCCACGTCTGATGGGGTGCACGACCTGAATACCTTTGTACTTCATTAAATTAGAGTCACTCTGATGATGTGATTTAAAATGGCGGGGAACACCATGCTTATCAATACCCAATCTTATATTTCTTGCATGTTCCAAAATTCTGGTTTTCAAAAACCGCTTCGCACGGCCCACATATTGGAGTCCACGGGGACATTCTAACATGTAAACAACGTACGAAGTTTTGCCAGAGATAGAGTCCTCTATAAGATGTTTATCTTTAGTAACGTTTGATATGACAAATTTCCTGTCACTATGTAAAAGACTGCACGCCCTACAATTGCCACAGCTAAAATTACCCACAGGATTGGAGGTTAGCCAGGTTTTATCCACTATTTTAGTCACACCCGGTCCTATGTCACTTGGAGCTAAACAATTTTTACATTTTTTAGCTTTCCTACAAATAAAACTTGGGATCCTCACGAAGCAAGTCATCAATCTCCAGAGTAGTAACAAGTACCCTAAACATGTCCTGCTTTTATGATTAATTTATCTTGTACTGTACGTGCAATCATTTACATTTTAATATTGGCACAATATAATTACTTTACTACACTATGGGGGCTATGCACTAAGCAGTGATAAGTCGTTTTAAGAGCGCAAAGTGCTCTTAGAACGTGAAGTTCCGCCGAGCGCTATTCACTAAGCCGCGCAAATAGGCACTTTGCGCTCTAAAACTGACTTTTTCCTGGAAATTTTTCAAAGTCCAACTTTGGAAACGGGGCCTGTATCTCCTGAAGTAGGGGGTCCTCGGACCTGAAACCAATGCTGTTCAGCTCCGGAGAACCCCTGCTCATGTACACTATTATTCAAATGTATTTATTTAGTGTACGATCGCCTGAAACAGCCTTGCATTGAGATGGCAAATCTCCATGCAAATGTTACATGCAGCTTTTTTTTCTATCAGCTAGTGTACGGGAAGTTTCAGTGCGCTAGCAGAGGGAAAAAACATTGCACGCACGATAAGCCAGTTTTGGGCACGTCCGATAGAAAATGGGCTGAGGGCCTTAGTGAATCGCGCCGCCGACTTCCTTTTTTATCGGACGTGATAATTTTTTTCAGGCCTGCACGAAAGCACGGAGCTTAGTGCATAGCCCCCTATGAGAGTTGTGCCCTGTGTTTTCTCTTTTTTCTGTATGAATTGGTATGATGATCTGGTCTCGGATCGCCAAGGGTCAGGTTTCAGCCGCGTCCTGGCTATTTCTTTACTCTTGAGCTACAGGACAGGCTCCCTATGTATGGGTGTCCCTGCAGCAGCCACAAGCTATCACAGTGAGTCCGGGCCTAGCTGGGGCCAAGGGAGTCTCTGGCCTAGTGCAGGGGTCACAGACGCTGTGCACATACACAACCTACCCTAACCTTGTCCCAGCGCCGACTGGCATGCTCCAAGCATGCACAAAGTATCTATATCTCTGCCGGGGAAAATCTGTAGCCCTATTGGCTGTCTGGCCACATGTGATCTGCGCATGTGCGACTGCATGGCACCTGCGCGCGCATCACTGTCATGGCAGCACCATGCTACAGGAGCCACTGATAGCCTCCGGGACCGGGTCACATGCGCAACTTCCCTGACACTGCCGGCACCTGCCTCCACTGCCTAGCGCACTCATGCCGGGAGGAAAGGGGCTTATGAGGGACTAGGGGGACCCAGGCTATAGTTATATACATTTAGCAATACCCAGTAGCACTTCAATTGACACATATACATATATAATGTGGTAATTTTGAGTGTTTTTCAGAGCTTGCTGGGTATCTGTGTGTTTATTAACTTTGTCCAGCTGGTCTCAGCTGTTTTGGAAGTTAATGGCTCTTCTCTCCCAGGGTTTAAGCTCGCCCCTCCCCACTTCCCAAGTAAGCAGTTCTTTCTTTGACATGCAGCTGGTTGTGACAGATCCAATGCGATCATTCTTCCTCTAACTATAGAGGTAAATAAGAATTGTAATCAGTTAGTGTTAGGACCTGCAATATTTTAATATTTGGTCATGCCTTGAGGTGGATTGCAGGCTTAAAATGCTTTGGTAAAAGGGTTTAACTAAATTACCCTTTTTTCAAGAGATATATAAGTATTTCACTGTATATTTATTTTCATATTGGATGTAGCTTTGGGCTCCTTTGTTTTGTGTTACCAAAGAAACAATCAATTTAACTTTCTGCATCGGGATGAGATCCACATCTAAAATGTGACATATCTGAACATACCCTTGTTAAATGGATGACATTTTCTTTTAAACCCTGCTTGCATTTAGAATTACAGGTAAGCAAATATACGACAAGCATTGTATTATAAAAATCCAGTGGTCAGTGTGATGGAGCCCGAGGTATGGTACCACTGCTTTCTTTACTGATAAACTCATGGTTCTGATTTTTATTTAAAGACAGATGGATTTATTTTAGGAAACTCCCTGGCTTCCTGCTTTCCAAGCATAAATATATAAAATATGGTCAAAATAGCTCAATGTTAAGCATATTTACATTCAGACACAGCCAGCACTGCTATTTTTTAAGTCACTTCGACCACTGAATATCAGGCTGCATCTTCACTGATTAACATACAAACATGTAAAATCTATGCAGTACAAGTGCTCATTATTACTTTCCCTGCTCTTCAATGGTTGTGACCTAGAATCAGTTGCTAGCTGTTACTATGTGACCACAGAGCTGTACGAGGAGCAGCATTTAAAATAATAGAGCTCTAATCATTCATCTAGTTCTAATTTTTCATTCCCAAGTGCAATTAAATGCAGCAGCGTCCTTTGATAACCTCTTCTTGCAGTATTTCCTTTTAAGAGTAGGTAAATGTAGCAGAGCCACGAGGACCAAGGTTAATGGAATGACCCTGGGATTATGGCGGGACCTAGTGTTTGGATTGCTTTTCAGACATTATAATGGGCCATAACTGAGCTATTTGAATTTAATGTAATAGAAGAAGCTTGTGAGACTCAACATTCGCAATTGACGCCGATGCAAAGCTCACATAATAACAAAACAGCAGGCAGCAAAGTTTTGAAATTCCCTTCTTTTACCTGGCGGCACTAAAACGGGAGTAATAATCCGGGTGACGGTAGGGGCAGAAGGGACTAGCATAATTAAGGTTAAGGCTGCTTATTGCCCCACCCAGTCAAAATGGCAACCCAGTTACTGGGTCAAAATGGGCATCTCTGGACTACAAAAAGGCTGCCAACTCCGTTAATGCCTAAGCCGGGTGGGTATCTGTTGCAGGGAATTTCTGTAAGTGACGCATTAATTTAAGTACATTATATTTGTATGTGCTTTTTGTGACTAATGTGTTTGGGCAACTATCAAAGGTTGATGGCTAGCACAAACTGGCAAGCTGCGGAAGTGGTGGGATAAAAAATTTTTACCAACCGTTTCTCTCTCACCTTACTGCCCTCTCATAGTGAAAAATCACCATCAGCTTCTCCCCCTCATCATCATAGCTTCTCCCCCTCATCTTCCTCACATCTCCCCCAGATCTCTCCCTCACATCTCTCCCAGATCTCCCCCTCACCTCTACCCCAGATCTCTCCCAGAATTCCCCCTCACATCTCCCCCAGATCTCCCCCTCACATCTCCCCCAGATCTCTCCCAGAATTCCCCCTCACATCTCCCCCAGATCTCCCCCTTACATCTCTCCCAGTCCCCCTCACATTTCCCCCTCACCTGTCCAGACGGCGGGCGGCATCTCCCAGCATGCTCCGGCATCGCATGTTCCCCCTGCAAATATTTTCAATATGGCTGTGCGGTGTCACATGACGCCGCGTTGTCATGACAACGTGATACTGCATAACGTCATGACGTCACGTAGCGTCCCATTGTCATAGCAACGGGACGTCACGTGATGCAGTTACGTCACGTGGCGTTCCCGTTGGCATGGCAACGTGGCGCCATTTGACGCTGCGAAGACATATTGAGAAGGTATGCCAATAGACTGATAGACGCCGCCCGCCGCCCGGACAGGTGAGAGAATTAAGCACTGGTTCGGCGAACTTTAGTAACAGGTTTGCACGAACCTGTGCGAACCAGCAGATTCCCGCCACTGAGCTGCGTTAAACTATCAATGCTGTTATAGCGCCAAAACAAGTGCCTTATTGAAGTGAAACTTCTTTCCTGCACCTACAGTGTTCTGATAGGAAAAATCCCTTGTCTTGTAACGAAAAAGCATGACGGAAGTGACATCACGCTGCAGATCGGCGCGTGCCCGCACATACCACAAAGTTCCAGACCGCACGGAGGTTGTAGGCACGCGCATGCACAGCAGCCGCCGGGTCGGCGCACATGTGCAGGAGCAGCAGCAACCCCACCACACTTGGGAGACAGAAGCACACACCCAGTCAGGCACAGACAGAGACACACACACAGTCACACACACATACAGAGACACACACAAGGAATTCACAGTTAGTATAAATATAGAAGGGCCAATAGCTAAAACAGGGATGTGTGCCGTGCACACGCATTCAGAGCACATACGCAGGAGCAGCAGCAACCTCGCCACACTTGGGAGACAGAGGCACACACATACCCAGTCAGACACAGACAGAGACACAGTCACACACACACATACAGAGACACACACGCACACACACACACACACAAAGAATTCACAGTTAGTATAAATATAGAAGGGCCAATAGCTAAAACAAGGGGTGTGTGCCTAGCACGCGCGTTCTAAGTCAGAATTCTTTGCATTTTGTCACTGAAATTGTGTTTTGATTTTTAATTAAGAACATCACCATCACAATTACAATTTCGATGACAAAACAGTGACAAAAGTCAAAGCAGTTTCACTTAAAATGCGCGTGCTCAGCACACACACACTTTTTTTTGTAATGCAATACATCAGGCCTGCACAACTCCAGTCCTCAAGGGCCGCAAAAAGGCCAGATTTGCAGGATATCCCTACTTCAGCACAGCTGGCTCAATTAGTGGCTCAGTCATACTGAGCCAGTTATTGAGCCAGTGTGCTGAAGTAGGGATATACCTGCAAATCTGGCCTTTTTGCGGCCCTGAGGATGGAGTTGTGCAGGCCTGCAATACATCAACGTTGTGATGCCAAAAATAAAGCACTTTTTATTGGATCTGTTAAAAGCATTGGATCCGAAAAAAAACCCCAGCATAATAGCGTATTTTTAAGTAAAAACTGCATACATCAAGTTTTTCTATTTTTCGGAACAGGGTTGTGACATGGTGAAGTCAGGTACTGATAATTATGCCCGGGAAACATACATCTGAGTCCTTCATCCAGCACTCAGAAGGTAAACCCAGTAAGAATAGTTGGGCAATCAGGAAGTAAGCTGACACACCAGACAACCGGCTTGATAAGGAAGCTGTTTGTAGCAGGTTGCTGTCTCAGACTACAGAGCTGTCCTGTGCAAGCTGCTATCCAGATGGATTTACAACCCTCTCTCTAAAACACAGTAAGAACTTTGATATTGTTCCATTGTGGTGTATGTTTAGGGGTTGGGAACTTGACATAGCCAGCCAGCCCGATAGATAGGACTTGGAGTGTTAGCAAGTTTTCCCTATGAGGAGTAGGTGTTCTTTTTGTAAGTTTTGTTTTGCCTTAAAGGGACAGTGTGCCCAAATGTTTGGTTGTCCTGTGAAGAAATAAAACCACTCAACATTTGCTTTAACCTGAAACAATATGTGTGGACTGTTGTCTGACCTCACCCACAGGCCGTCCTGCCACAGGTGGTGTAAGAAGTGGGATAAAGGATGTTCATCAAAGGGACACACATTGGAAAAAAATGGAGCAAATATTTTCTCAGTTTCTGGAACAACAGGTCCAGCTAGCAGAGAAACAGACCCAGCAAACAGAATGGCTGATTAAGCAGCAAGCAGAAAACCAGGCCCAGCAAACAGAAAAGCTCCTCCAAATGCTTGCTCCAGGTCCAGCCTCATTCAGACCAGAGATTCTAAACAACCCACCAGTGATGCTGCCTAAAATGAAGCCAACAGAAGACCCAGAGGCATTCCGCATCACTTTTGAAAGGGTAGCCACGGCCCACGGCTGAACAGCTGATTGCTGGGTAACGACTCTGTCTTCACTCCTCATAGGAGAAGCTCAGGCAGCCTACCAGGCTCTTCCGGCAGACGAGGCCATGGACTATCAGTGACAAAAGGCTGCTATTCTGGATCGCCTAAGCCTCACCACCAGAGACCTAATGGCAGCAGTTCCGGATGGTCAAATACACAAACAGAGACAGACCCCGGGTCATAGCCCACCGCTTAGTAGACTTATGTACCTGGTGGATACAACCAGAGAAGCATACCAAGGCAGAGATCCTTGAACAGTTTGTGCTCGAGCAGGTCATACAGATACTTGCCCCCTCCTCCCGCTCCTGGGTAAAAAGGTATGCTGTAACTTCCCTAGATTCAGCGGTCCGCTTGGTGGAAAACTTTCTTGGGGACGACAGCCAAGAGGGTAGCTGGGATAAGCCCGCGCAAACACCAGCTGCTTCTGGTGATAACAGAGACAGGAGAGCAGACAATCGAGGGGTCTATCGCCCGCCATCTCGGGAGGTCCAGTCAACCTGATTGGAAGACCCTTTCCCATCGTGGAGGGGCCCTGGTAAAAACTTTCGCAGAGACGCCAGTCCCAGAACTGAGGCCATTGGATCACCAAAGGGAGGACGCCACCCACAGTATTCCCCAAGACCCTGGACTCCCGTCACCCATCCGGTGGAGAGGATTCCACCATTAAACAGAAGGGAAGATCCCTTTCCACAGCGGAGAGGCCCGGCTGATGACCGAGTTGGATGAAATGGACTGTTCCTATGGCAGAACCCCTGCCACTGCTTCTCTCCAAGGGGACCATGATCCATGTAGCAACCAGAGAAAGGAAACCTAGATTGGGCACTCAAAACATCTATTGGGTGATATGTGAAGAATTTAAAACAAACTTTAATAGATCGCTTAAAATAATGGGGAGTAGAACGAGTATTAAACGCTTAGATCCTAGCATATGAACATGTAATATAAATGTTCTTGGATCAACAATGTAGATAGCAGAGGCACTCTTAATGAGTGTCTCGCAGTCAAGACAGGTGGGTAGGATGACCCATCTGTAAACTTAACCAGAGTTGTGAAACTCAGATGTAGTGATAAATAACAGTGCACAGACCCTGATAACACACTAAAGCAAAAGACCACAGAGTGGGATCCTAGCCAGGTCTGCCAAAAAGTCAAAAGGTTTTCTTTTGACGAGGTGACGCTGGTTATGGGCTAGGTAGATGAAGTAGTGGTGAAGGTACACGTTGCTGTTTAGTGTAAATGGAGAATCAGGGTCTACAGATATTGCCCAGTTTACCTGGATATATATGACAGATCCGAGGTATGGTAGAACTGGGTGTGTAGGGGTCTAATTAGTCCCTAGCCAAATTAATTATGGCAAATATATGGCACTGATACATACACTGTCGCCCCCACAATTAATGTATCTACGAAGTGTGAAGTATTCACACAGTACAGTCTTCAGTAGTTAGTTGTAACTGTAGAATAAACGCCACTGACCCGACATCTGCTCTGTTAATCAGGGCTGGTCAATAAAGGTTCAGTGCTAGTGAGAGGATAGATCGTTAAATCACATACGTAGGGTGCACAAATGTACACCTAACTTGCCTAGTGTAGACAGAATGAGTAGCAGACTGCTGGAAAAAGCTCCTTTGGGTAATCCAATGTAGGAGCCACTTTGAAAGAAGCACGTACCAGATGCTGATAGACAGTGCTGCCAGCTGACTCGCGTGTGAGCGTCTGAGTCCTGCGCGTGCACCCGTATGACCATGATCCATGGTTGGTCCCAGCATCAGTGGAGGAGAAAACAGTAAAAGCCCTGGTGGACTCGGGATCTGGAAAAACCCTGATCCTAGAGTGCCTAATTCCAAACAACCGACTATCTATGACTCTCCATGGAATATCGACTGTATCCATCGGGATACAAAGAAATACCCGACGGCGAACATTCTCCTCCATATCAATGATCAAGAGGCTAGTCTACTAGTAGGAGTTGCTCCCTGGATACCTGTCCCTGTTCTACTTGGCCGAGACTGGCCCTACTTCACAACATTGTTGGCCCCTACTCATGTGGAGCCTACTCCTCTGGTACCGGAGAAGCCCGGGACTTGTTTCCCTTTTCCCCAGAGATTTTTCCCCATAGACACCACGTCCTAAAGACACGTAAACAGAGACGTGCAGAAAAAGAGGACTGGTTAAGAAAGGCTGGGACTCTTGGTAACCTTAATCAGCCCAACAGACTCCAAGTCATGGCGGGAAATAACCAGAATGGGGAACAGATAGATATGGAAATTTTGCCAGACCTGAAATGGTTAAATAAAATGGAGGACACAAACTCTAGGTTGACCCGGTGTTACATGACCCTCCAGCCCTTCTCTTTTGATATACTTCCGTCAGAGGCAGAGGGAAGACCCAGCTCTGGCTTGACAATATGAGAAGGTGGTACGGGTCAACGATAACATAGTGAATGAACAAGGTGTAAGGGTGTTTCCACATTTTGAACTTTTGAATGACAGCCTATATCGTGTGAATAAGGTTACACAAACATGGGAATTCATTTGACAAATATTAGTCCCTAAAGTTTTTATTAAAAGAGTGTTTAGCCTAGCCCATACTCTCTCATGGGGTAGTCATCTGGGCAGAGATAAGACCATGGGCTGCATCTCATCCCGGTTCTACTGACCTGGCATATATGATGACATCATGAAACTATGTGAGACATGTCCTGAATGCCAGTTAACTAGCCAAAAGGGACAGAATCCGGCTCCCTTGTTTCCTCTGCCCTTGGTATCGGTCCCATTCAAGAGGATTGGTGTAGATCTGGTAGAACCTTTAGAACCCTCTGCGAAGTGACATAAATTCATACTAGTTGTTGTAGATTATGCCACCAGATATCCTGAGGCTTTCCCTCTGTTATCGGCCACTGCTAAACAGGTAGCTCACAGGCTGTTAGAGCTGTTCTATCGAGTAGGACTGCACCAGGTAATGTTAACTGACCAGGGAACAAACTTCATGGCGAAGTTAATGCAGGATGTCCTGAAGTTTTTGGAGTTTAATCCATCCGGACCACGGTCTACCATCCTCAGACTGATGGATCGGTAGAGAGGTTTAACCGTACTTTAAAAACCATGCTTAGGAAGTTTGTGGATACTGAAAAGCGAGTTTGGGATGAACTTCTCCCTTTTCTATTGTTTGCGGTACAAGAAGTTCCCCAAGCCTCCACAGGTTTCTCTCTGTTTGAGCTCCTATATGGACGGCAGCCTCTGGGTATTCTGGACCTACTGAAGGAATCCTGGGACGAGGAGCCCTCCCCCTCCAAGAATGCCCTTCAGTATGTCATAAACCATAGAAACCGCCTATACATGATAGGTCGGTTTGCTAAGGAAAATCTTAATTCTGCTCAAGAACGTCAAGAGAGGCAGAATAACCAAAATGCACACATAAGATTCTTCCAACCTGGGGACCAAGTGATACTGCTATTATCGACTTCAGAGAGTAAACTTCTAGCGAAGTAGCAGGGCCCTTTCCAAGTTCTCCGCCGTACCGGGGAGGTGAACTATGAGATCTCTCAACCAAGGTCCTGGAAGGGTAAACAAATCTACCACGTATACTTCCTGAAACCCTGGAAAACGATGAGATCACTATTCATCCACCCTCTATGCTATGACCCATAGGGCATGTGCCGCTGCCTACTTGGATGATATCGTAATCTATAGTAGGCACTGGCAGTCCATATAAAATGGCTAAGGGCAGTCCTAACATCCTTAAGGGAAGCAGGGCTCACTGCCAATCCAAAAAATGTGCCCTGGGAAAGGCCACTACAAAATATTTGGGCTATGTCGTTGGGGGAGGGATAGTAAGGCCACTCACCAGCAAGGTGGCTGCCATAAAGGAAGTCCAAACCCCACAGACAAAGATGCAGGTCCGCTCCCTTTTGGGGTTAGCAGGGTACTACAGGCGGTTTATATCTAATTTCTCAGAGATTACAGCACCTCTAATAGATTTGACAAAAAAGAGTGCCCCGAACAAAGTTAGATGGTCTTGGGAGTGCCAAAGTGCTTTTGATATGTTAAAGAGGTGCCTCTCAGAGGGCCCTGCTCTTTGGAGCTCAAATTTTAAGGAGCCCTTCATAATTCAGATGGATGCCTCCGAGGTAGGACTGGGAGCAATTCTGTCCCAACAATTTGAAGGTGTTGAACACCCCATTTTGTTCATCAGTCGGAAGCTGTTCCAAGGCAAATGAGGTACTCTGTCATTCAGAAGGAGTGCCTCACCGTAAAATGGGCAATTGATGCCTTCAGGCATTATGTCGCGAGGGTACACTTCACCCTGGTCACTGACCACGCACCCTTGAAATGGTTAAATAAAATGGAGGACACAAACTCTAGGTTGACCCGGTGGTACATGACCCTCCAGCTCTTCTCTTTTGATATACAGCATAGGCCTGGGAAGGAGCATGGAAATGCCGATTTTTTGTCAAGAGAAGGAGTGGCAGGTCGGGCTTCAGCCGTGTGGGCCCTAGCCACACACAAACAGGGGAGGTATGTGACAGGGTGAAGTCAGGTACTGATAATTATGCCTGGGGAACATACATCTGAGTCCTTCATCCAGCACTCAGAACGTTAACCCAATAAGAAAAGTAGGGCAATCAGGAAGTAAGCTGACACCTGACAACCAGATGGATAAGGAGGCTAATGTTTGTAGCAGGTGGCTATCTCAGACTACAGAGCTGCCCTGTACAAGCTGCTATCCAGATGGATTTCCAACCCTCTCTCTATGGAAGCAGTAAGGGTGTACTTAGTTTTTCACACATAGCTTCTCCATTTTGGCTTTATTTTTGTTAAATAAATCATGACACGGTGTAATATGTCGTGTTGTTGTTCATCTGAGATTGTATTTACCTAATTTTAAGACCTGCTAAGGAACAGATGATTTATTATTATGTATGTAAAACCATAGAATTCAAAGAGGATGTACTTTCTTTTTCACACAACAAAAACAATACAAACCGGCGCCTAAAAAATGTGTCCAGAATCAATCTGATTAGAGTCCAAGTGAAGTAAACACTTCAAAGATGCACTTGAACTTCTGTGGTTCCAAACTTGGATGAGTCCACTGCCAATTTACTTGTGATATGTGGAATAAAGAAAAAAGATAATAGTGTGATACCGTAGATCAAACAGACGTAACACAAACACAGGACAAACACCACTTACAACAATAGACAATGAAAAGCAAGGCTGAAAAAGAAGAGCTAATTTAATACAAAATAAAACACATGATTGACAAATAAATACAATAAACAGGCAACTGGTCCGGTTGATGTAAAACTGGAATCCTACTCACGCGCCCTACAAGTCGCCTGAGAATGTATGAATGACGAACTCTACACTCTGAGTTCGTCATTCATAACAGTCGCAGGCGACGTAGTAGGGCGCAGTGTGTGGCAGCAGCAGGAGCAAGGAGGAGCAGACCCCGGCACACCTCCAGTAAAGGACTTTAGGATCCAGGAGAGTGTGGGAGTGTTTGAGAAAGGAGTCAGACACCACCGGAGGACAAGCTGTTCCTAAGACTGTTATTCACTGTGATTTTTCTCACAGTTTCTTGTGAGTAGGATTCCAGTTTTACATCAACCGGACCAGTTGCCTGTTTATTGTATTTATTTGTCAATCATGTGTTTTATTTTGTATTAAATTAGCTCTTCTTTTTCAGCCTAGCTTTTCATTGTCTATTGTTGTAAGTGGTGTTTGTCCTGTGTTTGTGTTACATGTCTGTTTGATCTACGGTATCACACTATTATCTTTTTTCTTTATTCCACATATCACGAGTAAATTGGCAGTGGACTCATCCAAGTTTGGAACCACAGAAGTTCAAGTGCATCTTTGAAGTGTTTACTTCACTTGGACTCTAATCAGATTGATTCTGGACACATTTTTTAGGCGCCGGTTTGTATTGCTTTTGTTGTATTCTTGTTTGACTTAGTTTTGGGTCAATTATTCCTGGCAGCCTTGCCCAGTAAGTGCTGGGTATATTTGAGTGTTTATTAATAGTTTTCACTTTATATACATATATATTGTTTAGCTTTTAGCGCTATTTGCACCATTCTTTTTCTTTATTTTCTTTTTCACACAACTGTATATGTATGTAACCCTGCTTCCCCCCTTCCCCCAGACTCTATGGTGGTGTCTAGGGTGCATGAGGGCAGATTACATGCGGTGTGGTGCATACCTGTGAGGAGCAGGAGGGCCTGAGCTTCCCGCAATGGTATTGGGGAGCCAGGCCCGGGCTTCTGAGGTGGTAGCCTCCATGATCTCTTAGTGGTGCAGCGCCTCCATCTTCTATACTCCCAGGAATATGGGACAGGACCTGTAAAGAATAACCCCTTGGGTCCCAGGGTAATAGCTTCCAATTCACACACAGTCTTTGGTAACAGAAGGATAGTCTCTTTATTGGCAGATCAGCAACTCCCAACGGTAGTGGCGTCCAATAGCCGCAACAACAACAGCCAAGCTGTACTTATTACTCCGCTCTCCTCCCACACAGATAATTCCTCCTCTCCTTCCCTCCAAGTCTCTCCTCCGACAGTATGGTCTGGGCTAGGGCTTCAATACCCCGTGGCCCACCCCCGAGGTTATCATCGCGGTGGGGCTTGGATTCTCCCCATCACCCCCAGGCAGTGGGGTGAGGGCATTGGTCCACCAGATATATAACTCTATCAGCTCTTCTAAAGGAAGCTGCATCTATCCACTTCTCTCTCTGCTTCTGCACTCGCGCAGGGGAAACCGCGGTCTCCCCCCCAAATCCTCGGACCAATCCGCAGGACTCTTTGACTCACTAACTGAACTGCATACTCTCAGCATAACTGACCGGCAACTCCAGACTCTCGGTATCACTGACCGGCAACTCTAGACTCTCGGTATCACTGACCGGCAACTCCAGACTCTTGGTATCACTAACTCTACTCACAGGAGTTGGCTGCTAAATATAGAGCTAGCCCCACCTCTCGTGACGTCAGCAGAACCTCCCCTCTTGCTCACGCCTGCAGCAGAGTCCAGGCCTGCATCTACCACTCAGGGCAGGGCTATGAAGGGGGAAAACCCATGATGATTACTGGTGCCTGATCTTAACAGGGCTTACCACAGTAGAAGGGAGATAGGTATAGCCTGTGCTGTTTACAGGGGGCTACACTCTCCCTATGGTGGAATCCAATGGTCCCCACCTGGACCTATCTTTAGCAGACCCATCCTGCGACGAACCACCTCGGAAACAGCACACATAAACCTTGTCAGAATACATGGCATAATGAGGTAGTTCAATACAAGTACAACCTGGGTACTCCTAACATGTAGAACCCTACCGATAGTACTTAGGATCAGGCTTTCTTACCCGCCGTCCATTATGATCCGTGACGGTCACAGCGAACGATTGGACCGGCCCATGCTCAGGCCTGTATGTAACACCGTGCATGTAGATACACCTACCGATGCTCCATATGCGTACTAGCTCACTAATTTTATCCTCATTGTGATACCCTCCCTGACCGAACTTGGTCCGAAGGTATTCCTGGACTGCCTCCCTGAGCCAACTGTCTCGGTTCTCTTCAATTTTTCTCATGATGGGCTCAGGCACATAGGGATACTCATACCCATGTGACTGCTGGTATCTAGCGACTATGGCCCGGTCAGCTCGACTTAGTTTGGTGAGTTTGCGGTGCCCTGCCCTGCTCGGCAATACCCAAAATACAGGCTCCTCTGGAGCTACCTCATCGTACAAGATACTGGGGCCTCGAGGTACAATCAGCTTCTGTTCTATCTCTCTAAAACGGTGATCTAACTCATCCTCCACCTCCTGCGGAGTGAAAGAACCAGCCGCCCACCAATGATCTACTACATCATTCTTAATCAATAAGAACCGTGTATGGTCCATCCCCTCATGGTATCCGGTGAACAAAGGCGCCCACCATTTGTCGCAGTGTTCGTACTCTGCGGAATGACTAGTGCGTTCTACATCAGAATCTACCTGTGATGATACACCGGACGTACCCGCATCAGTAGATCGCGAGCAATCTCTCCTTCCCTTGGCATTATAATACGTAGTGGGGTTCAGTGTGTGCACCACTTGGCTGGTAGACCCAGCCTCTACTGGAGTGTGAGACACACGGGCCCTCCCTCTAGCTGCAGGAGAAAGCGGCACAGGGTTAGGTACAGGTATAACACTTGAATACGGTATCTCCCCATAAGACCCTTCATCACTCAACTCCCAATCCCACAAGTCATTGGCATATTTGGGGTGTTTACATAACTTATCCCTGGTAGGTCCCGGTGGCACCTCTCATGACGGGGCAGGGGCAGTGGCCGGGGCAGTGGAACTATGGGCCGGGGATGGGGGAACGTCCAGGGCATTGTCCAGCAAGCGGGTGATACCACGCCAAAGGAAGCAGTGCTTCGAGGCACCATACTTCTGGCTTCTCGGGAGGGGCCTCGACTCTGTAGGGCAGCCAGGGCAAGGGCTGAGTCTATGCTTCGAGAGGAGAATACTCCTCCAGGCCTTCTCTTTCTGGTGGAACCAGAAACGACGTCATCAGGATCGCCTGCAGAATCTCCACCCGCGCCGTGGTCACGCACCGAAAGTGCGTCGAGGACCTGCGGGGGCGGTGGCGGAGCATCCGGTACCCGGTCAAACAAGTAGGCCTCAAGCCTCACTTTTGTCATTCGCCGGGGTTGCGGTCTGCGCCTTGCGGGTGTAAGGGGGTGGTGGAGTCTCCTTACCGCTCCGCGGCTTTTTGATGACATCGGGCTCCTCTAGGATCATCTCGGTCTCCGTCTCTGTCTCCGCCGCACTGGGAGTCACCACTGCGGTGTGACTCTTACGGGCCTCCGGCCACACCAGCGCTCGCCGTCGGATGGTTTCTGGAGTTGTCTGCTCTCTCTTGATGCCTTTGGGGTGGTTCGCTGGTAGGCGCATCGCCACCGATGTCACGCCAATCTCTTCCTCCGAGGAAATCACGATCGGGTCCTCCTCTGAGGAGTCACCTGTTTCTTCGGCGATACAACCAGTGGGTACAGGTACAAAGTGGTCTCGCTCGGGTACCTCCAATGCGGTCGCGCTCTTCTCTGTTGTCAGCTCGCTCAGTTCAATAGCGGGCTGAGCCTTGGTTCCTCCCGATTTGGTATAACGGGGAACCAGGGCAGTCTTTTCTTTACCTTCCGCCACCTCCATCAATGTTCCCGGAGAGGCACCCCGCGGGGTTCCGCACAAAAGTCTCGGCTCGTTCGGCCAAAGGTAAAACGTGCCACATTGAGGGCATCGGGCCTTGGTGCTTGGTACCGCGCCCGGTATCCCGCCGTGAATGCACAAACACCGAAGGTATTCGTGCTCAGCTACCTCCACTACCAGTAGGCCTCTTGGTAATTGGCAGATGGAAGTATTCATCTCGGACATGGTTCGCTCAGGGTTTGAACAGCTCAGTGTTCCAGCTCCTTGCTCCTCGAATGCCAGACAAAAGTGAAGCTCTTCGCTCAGGCTTCCGGTCCCTCCCTTCGCTGGGGAGGACTCTCCTGATTGGCTCTCCTTGCGCCCCCTCCCTCTGGTGGAATCCAGAGGCGGGCTCTTTTCTTCTTCAGAGTGACGTGGCCTGGTTTTCTTACCATTCATGGCACAGGTGGGAGGGCTTTCGGCTTTCGCGCCGCTCCGCTCCCCTTGCAAAGAATCCGGGTTTGGCGCCAGATCATTACACATGCCCTGCCACATTCTCCTAATAGTCTCTGTGCCCAACGCACGTGCTTGCTCCAGGTTTGGCGGGAACTGCCATTTTAGATCAGGGTTCTTGCTCCGCGGAGCGCATGTAGGGATGGACACCATCTTGAATGAGTCCTCCAAACGCCCATGTGCCCTATCCTCTGTGTCTAACGGGTATCTCGTACCTAAACACTGACTGACTGCCAACTGTGTGCTCTGCATTCTGTTTCTCACTAACTTGAGGTGGCTTGTACCCCAGGCTCAGCGGAACTCCTCTCCTCCATGCACTGTACTCGATGTCTACCATGCAATTGTTCTGTGGTGCGTGTGTGTGGGTGATAGCTATGGTACCTATTTTCTAAGTACGGGTGTCTCCTACTTTTGGCCACTCATAGCGCGGGCCCTGGGCCATGGTCCCTGGACTGGTTAACAGGCTGACCCCCCCAGTTGCCTCATGCTACTTGCCTCAAGGGACTCGGTCAGCTGTAACTATTCACCCTTCCTACACCACCTCCTATGGGCGCCCATCCTTCTCCAACACTTGCACGGAGAGTGCATCTCACTCTGCCCGTTCCGCCTTGCTATAAGCCGGTCCTGTTCTGACATATCTCAGCCACGCCTCCAAATGTAACCCTGCTTCCCCCCTTCCCCCAGACTCTACGGTGGTGTCTAGGGTGCATGAGGGCAGATTACATGCGGTGTGGTGCATACCTGTGAGGAACAGGAGGGCCTGAGCTTCCCGCGATGGTATTGGGGAGCCAGGCCCGGGCTTCTGAGGTGGTAGCCTCCATGATCTCTTAGTGGTGCAGCGCCTCCATCTTCTATACTCCCAGGAATATGGGACAGGACCTGTATAGAAGAACCACTTGGGTCCCAGGGTAATAGCTTCCAATTCACACACAGTCTTTGGTAACAGAAGGATAGTCTCTTTATTGGCAGATCAGCAACTCCCAACGGTAGTGGCGTCCAGTAGCCACAACAACAACAGCCAAGCTGTACTTATTACTCCGCTCTCCTCCCACACAGATAATTCCTCCTCTCCTTCACTCCAAGTCTCTCCTCCGACAGGATGGTCTGTGCTAGGGCTTCAATACCCCGTGGCCCACCCCCGAGGTTATCATCGCGGTGGGGCTTGGATTCTCCCCATCACCCCCAGGCAGTGGGGTGAGGGCATTGTTCCACCAGATATATAACTCTATCAGCTCTATTAAGGAAGCTGCATCTATCCACTTCTCTCTCTGCTTCTGCACTCACGCAGGGGAAACCGCGGTCTCCCCCCCAAATCCTCGGACCAATCCGCAGGACTCTTCGACTCACGGCACACTAACTGAACTGCGTACTCTCGGCATAACTGACCGGCAACTCCAGACTCTCGGTATCACTGACCGGCAACTCCAGACTCTCGGTATCACTGACCGGCAACTCCAGACTCTCGGTATCACTAACTCTACTCACAGGAGTTGGCTGCTAAGGGCAGGGCTATGAAGGGGGAAAACCCATGATGATTACTGGTGCCTGATTAACAGGGCTTACCACAGTAGAAGGGAGATAGGTATAGCCTGTGCTGTTTACAGGGGGCTACATATATATATATATATATATATAGTTATACGTTACCGTTCCAAGGATTGGTAAACAAGAGACAGCACTCAATGTTGAAAATCAAAGTGTATTAGCATCCTGCCCTAAAGCGCGCGCGCACACACACACACACACACACACCTCCATCCTGCCCTAAAGCGCACACACACACACACACACACACACACACACACACACACACACAAATGCACACACATACTCAAACTACTTGTGAGGGTTACTTCAATACTTATTATTATATTAAAATATTGCCTTTTTCTCTTTACAGTTTATTTTTCTTCCTCTCTTTATCTCTCCACTCCCCCCCCCCCCCATATATATGTTTATTTCTTCCTAGCATCCTTTATGTTCCAGTGTGTACCACTAAATGTATTTCTACACCTCATTTCTCTGCATGCGATTTACCATCTGTGAGCTGGTCTTTAACCTAATAAAAAATCATCCAGCTTTTGACTAACAAGAAAGGGAAACAGTCTCATTGTGGGGTTTTAGGAAAACGGCTTCACTAATCTCTGGGATGAGAATGGAGTGATTTATAGGCGGATTAAACTGTAGGCTATGATTAGGGGGCTGGTAGTAAGTGCATTAGATGTCTAAGTGTGGCAATAGAGTAAATAGGCGTTTTATTTATCGCAGTGCCAGGGGCCTCTTAGCGGAAGAGCGCTTCTCCAAATTGAAATATAGCAGAGTTTACACTCCTGATTAGGGCTTCAAGCGCAGAGCCCAAGGCTATCAGCAAAGCAGAAACAACGTGCACTGACACCTAATTGTCACTGGATTAATGTGCAAACAGCAACAACAAATAACCCAGTGTCAAAGCTGTTGGGTGGCACTGTCCACTTGCAGGGACTTGGGGCCAGATTGAGGTTTATATCTGAAGATCAAGGGGAACAATGCACCAGGCAGCTATTGATCACAGGCTTCTTTTGTCAAGGTACAAAAGCCAGAAGAATGTGCAGAATAAAACTGCTATAGGAAAGAAGAAGAAAAGGGAGAACAGTAAAGAAGTCAAGGCAGCACAGTGTCACAAATATGAGATACACAAAATGTGCACATGTATATTACATAGAAACACACATGAATATATAATATATAACAAACACACACTTTTTTCCTGGTATTTTTTTCTGTACACATGCAGCTAATTTTGCCTGCTCATGAATTACAATGTTCCCCCAATAACAGCTTGTGCTTGCCACCTGTCCCGCGTTGGCAGCAGCTCACAGTCACTATTGCATACACTATTTCATTTGCAAATGTGGGTTGAGCTCCAGGAATTTTCAGCGTGTGGAGGGACCGTCTGATTTCTCCCCTCTCACCCAGGGACCATTACTTTTCTCTGTTAAAATGGGGGGTGACCGGTTTGAACACAGAATTGCAGTATGTTCATTTTATTAACGAGAATGACGAATGAGAGCACCTCATAAGCACACATTTAAAAACATTTCTCTTCCATATTTATCTATACAAGAGACACAATAGTCAATGCCTTTCCCAAATTCTAAAGTTTTATTGAGCATGAAAGTTGGTCTTTCCATGTGTTAAAGAAGGAAGAGGCTGTAGATCCAGCTTGTAGCTCAGTGGTGCAAAGTCTTACCATTTAACCTTGACGTTTGCAATTTTTTAAATGTGAAATATGGCTCTCTCTATTGCAAGACCTTAGCTGAAAAATCTCATAATTCCTTTTTTTCAGGTCCATTTGGTTATCAATTGCACAACTCTCCCCTAAACTTAAGCCTGGCAAATGTTATACAAATATGATTTATTTCATTCTTTCACACTGTACTTACCTTGCTGATGCTGGATCTTGTGGCAGTCTATTGGTTTAAGTACCTAGTATATTCAGAGGGAAATTTTGAACTGTAAATTAATTTAATCTGTTTTTTGGGGGGGGGGGGAAATACTTTTTCAGTTGAGCTCAGGTGAATCAACCATATATGTGATAATCTCACATGTTACATAGATTTATTGCCTTCATCTATATTGTACAGATGTATGTTTTATATTGTTAAGCATATCTAGTTTACAATGCTCTTTTTGTTGATATTTAGATGTAGCTAAATGTATCTAAATGTATATTTTAATGCAATACACATTAATTTTTATGACAGACAATGTAACAGTTTGGCAGGGGGGTTGTGTTTTGAATCTGCACAATATATGTGAAGAGCTCATAAAACAACTTTGCAAATATATAGCATACCATTTCAATAATAATAATAATAATAATATATATATATATATATATATATATATATATATATATATATATAAATAAAATCAAAAAATAAATAGATGATACCGTTCTGTGGCTAACGAAATGATTTTATTTGTGCGAGCTTTCGAGATACACTGATCTCTTCTTCCGGCGATGTTACAATGAATGAAGCAAGCAAAAGCTATACTATAAACAGTGTCTATTGGAATGTTATCTGTGCTGGTCCTTCCCCCGGTGTGGATGTGTTTTATGGCTGGAGGTGTCAAAAGGTTCCCGAAAGCAAGTGATGAAAGAGTGTGTATCAGTGTGAATTAACACACAGTATAGCTTTTGCTTGCTTCATTCATTGTAACATCGCCGGAAGAAGAGATCAGTGTATCTCGAAAGCTCGCACAAATAAAAGCATTTCGTTAGCCACAGAACGGTATCATCTATTTATTTTTTGATTATTGAAGCTTGGCTAACTGCTGATCTTACTAAAGACTGTTGTGTAAAATTCTGGAGCATCCACCCTGGGACCGGGGTCTATTCTTCTGTACGGGTCCTACCCCATACTCCTGGGAAGGTATAGAGGATGGAGGCGCTACACCACCACTAAAAGAATGAGGCAACTACACCAGAAGCCTGGTCCTGTGTCCCCAACAACATCGCGGGAAGCTCAGGCCCTCCTGTTACCGGCAGGTATGCACCACTCAAACACGTGTAGCCAGCCCTCATACACCCTAGATATAGCATCTGTGTCTGGGGGGGGGGGGGGAAAGGGGTTAAATAGGCATACCCCCCTTTAACATACGCAATGGGACCGGACCATGTATGTAACGCGAAAATGTAGTTAAAGTGAAGCACTACCAAAAAAAAAAAAAAAAAAAAAAAAAAAAAAAAAAAAAAAAAAAAAAACTGATGTAAATAACGCATTTCTATAGTCTCCCCGCTTGCGCACAGCTTCGGTACAGGTAGGGAGCCAGTATTGCTGTTTAGGACGTGCTGACAGGCGCATGCGCGAGCAGCCGTTTGCCTATTGGGTGATATGTCCTTAATCGCGAGTGTACTTAACGTGAATGTCCTTAAACCGGGGTATGCCTGTATATATATATATATATATAGCCATGCATAATAATGGTATATTACTTTCTCTCTGTTGGCAGTAAGTCCTGGTAAGTACAGGTATGCCAGCAGTAGTTATGGAGGTTTTCCCTCACACCATGGTGAGGTGCCCTATGTATGGAGGGGAGTGGCTGTATGCTCTGAGTCCCTGGATAGTGACATCAGGGATGCGCCTGCCTCCTGAAGTATATAAGGCACAACACAGTTAGTTATAGTGTCGAGCAGCTGTGGGAAGTTGTTGGGAAGTTGTATTTTCCTGCATAAGGGATTGTAGGAACACTTTGTGACCCTAGTGAAGTAACTAGCGGTCCAGGTTGACCAATCAGCCTGTCTAAGCCACTCTGTGTCCAGGGACCTGGCACAGAGAGGATCTCCCTAGGAGAAGAGGGAATCCCACTTCAATTTGGGAGGGCGTACCTGGCAAAGGGACAGCACGGAGAAATGTGCGGCTAGAGCCGGCAGCTGCATGGGGCAGTCTGCTACATCCCAATCTGCAATAAAGATGACCTTGTTAACGATACCCCCACTGTGTGAGTGTGACATTACTCAGCAGTGGATGGCACCACCAAGAAGGAGTTCCTCACCAGGACAATCTCCCTGCGGAAGCACAGATCCCGATGAGGTGGAGGCGCTGCACATGATGTAAGTTGAACTCGCACCCACTACCTCAGCTACCTGTCCTGCTGGAAATCCCCTAATAACATCAAGCGGGAGACTAAGGAGTCCTGTTGCCTGCAGGTGCACCATCAGACACGAACACGTAATGGGGGTTGGTTGCTAGAGTACCCGGGCCAACGTGAGATTAGGGGGGGAAAACCCGTTACAATTGGAGGCGCTGCTGAGAGATATATATCTATTAAACAGGACAGGCTTTTGCTAGGCACACGCTAGGAAACAGGGAAAGTGTATGCTGCCACTTTGTGCTGCGTTGGGATGGAACCGCAGGGATAACCTGGGAACCTGAGAGGAGTTAGTGGAAAACCAGTTACATATATATATATAATAAAAAAATAAATAGATGATACCGTTCTGTGGCTAACGAAATGCTTTTATTTGTGCGAGCTTTCGAGATACACTGATCTCTTCTTCCGGCGATGTTACAATGAATGAAGCAAAAGGTATACTTAAAAACAGTGTCTCTTGGAATGTTATCTGTGCTGTTCCTTCCCCCGGTGTGGATGTGTTTTATGGCTAGAGGTGTGAAAAGGTTACTGTGAAAGCAAGTGAAGAAAGAGTGTGTATGTGTATCAGTGTGAATAAAAATGAATGGAGAGCCCACAGTATATACAGTGCTTTACACAAGGTGTGTGTGGAGTGGGAGTGGATATAAATGGTGTGGGTGGGTGTGGAAATGTGAGAGTTTGTAGCACAACTAAAAGTGTGTGTGGATACTAAGTGGTCCCTATTGATGTATAGGGATGGAAAAACAAGGAGTATTAGTATGTGTGAGAGACAGCTGTGTGTGCATACATATAGCACAGTATGTACAGACATGGCCTTTAGCGCTCATGGGACGAGAGTTGTGCTACAAACGCATATAGAAAGTACCCGGTACCTGTACCTCCACTGGCAAACCGCTCTCCTAGAAGATAGAGCTCCGGCCTTTCCCGCAGTCGTCTGGTGGGAATCGCAGCTGGGGCTCTGACCCGGAAGTACAAACGCCCCCTCTGTGTAAACCGGATGCGGAGTTACGGTATAAGACCCCGCTGTTAAGTACTATAAACCGGCACTGTCCCAAAAGTCCTGACAGAGTCTAGGCAATGTGAAAAAGTGGCGAAAAGGCTGCGAACGAGTATATATATAAAATCTGGTCTGAATACCAATAAAAAATCCTCCCTACGCGTTTCTTCACTCTTAGGGTGATTTCATCAGGGGATTTCCCACCAGACGACTGCGGGAAAGGCCGGAGCTCTATCTTCTAGGAGAGCGGTTTGCCAGTGGAGGTACAGGTACCGGGTACTTTCTATATGTGGACATTATAAGGACACAGTACTTTGCCGGTCTATACCGAACCACGGGGTCATATACCCACCATCCTGGCATCCGGTCTAACCACGGGGCCTGTTGAACTTCCGGGTCACGGTTCCAGAGGCATTAACAGTTCCTGCACCTAACAAAGATTGCCGGAGAAGCTGACACTTCACCCAAGAGAGAGCAGTATACAAACGGAGCCATAGCAGCACGTGGAGGCGAATGAGTATACTCATTACATGCTTTTATTTATTATTTGTTTGTGAGTGCATTTTTGTTGGACCTAATCTATTTTATTAAAAGTGTTTTTTTTTCATGTTGCACTAGGATCGGGCGCTTTCTTTTCGTGTTGTTCGCAGATTCTGGGGAGGTCGTTGGTCCTTGTGGAGAGCTGCCAGATCCTATTTTTGAGCCCTTTTTCAATTTTGCATTTTATTTTTATTTTTCATTTTTATTTTTACTTTTAAAATAAATAGGATTTTTTTTTCTTTAGAGTATTTTTGCATTTTACAACATCACCACAATTTATATATGTATTTGTAACAGTGATTTAGGGTTTTAACTATTTTAGCTTAATTATACATTGGTCCACTAATTACACCCATTTATTATAGCATGTATAGATAATACCAGTAACAATTCAGCTATTGAATTATAATCTAATTAATGTATAGTCAATCATTTATGCTAATCAATATTGCTCATTAGTACAACTACATTTAGATCCCTAGTACCTGTTGAGCGCAGTCTTTTTTCTGTTTATATATATATATATATATATATATATATATATATATATATATAGTATATGACAAACACACAAAAAGAATGTTGCTCACACTACATATATATGTGGAAAAACCAGACCAATAAGTAATATTGACTATCTTGGAATAAAAAATAAACCAAGTAAGCCTAGAGTAAATGGGAAACTGTAGGTGCTAGGGGATAACATTATTGATTATTGATTTTTGTAAATTTTAGTCAGTCACAGTCTTTTTGTATTTTTTGCTGCCCTTAGTGTGTATATGTTTTTAAATGTTAGTGTTCTTTTTGCTCGCTATTAAAATCTATTCATTTTCTATTCTGACTTTAGTTTCCTGGTCTATTGGTATTATGTTATCAGTTATTTTGTGGTATATTTAGAGTGCTGCTTTCGGGGATTGTCTTAGTCTTTTGTGTGTTCAATATATATATATATATCATAGAAGAACAAAAAGCACTCCGTAATAATAGTCAATGGTGTGGGTGCAGATCCTATAATGAAGAATAAGCAATACGATACCGTTTGGAAACGAAATCAGCAGGCAGCACTCCAGAATTGAACAAACAAGTGTATTGAAAAAAATATTATTATCAGCTGCCTGCTGATTTCATTTCCAAACGGTATCGTATTGCTTATATATATATATTTTGTGAGAAAAAGAGATGACCCCGCATCCATAAGACAAGTAAAGGCAACTAAAAAACCGACAAGGTAAATCTAAATATAATAATCTGTCGGTAGTGCTATAAGGGCATCTTAAATAGGGATATAATTGGGCTAGTGAGTGGTGCCTATTCTGTATAGACAGAATCACTTAGGGCAGGCATGCGCAGTAATGTGGTTTGAAGTATCAACTAAGGGCAACACTTGCCAGCTATGCTGTGAGTCAGCAAGGGGCGCCAGTGACGATTAGCAATGACGTCACGGACATGTGCAGTTACAACCATTAGGTCCGCTTTTGCCAGTAGTATCTGAGGGCAGTTTACTGACATAGTAGTGTAGGCGACGGTCTTGGAATAAACGCAGGATGATGACGTCATGCACATGTTTACTGTGTATCTGGAAAATTGAGCAGCCAGCACTGCCCTCATTAATGTAGGCGTTGACATGGCATACCCTTATCATTGGTCCTTTGGCTATGACAATGTCTGCAGGCTCATTATACCCATCTGTTTACCCTTTATTATTCATGTTATCAATCACAACAGGTGGCACCACTCACTAGCCCAATTATATCCCTATTTAAGATGCATGTTACCCTGCCTACAGTACCACTCCCAGTAGAAGGCTAAGGCCGAAACGCGTAGGAGCAGGTCCAGTAGGCAGGATTCCCTGTTTTGTCCCCCCTTGAGACATGGTCACGTGCTGAGAGCTTTGCTCCTTGTTTCCTCCCCAGACACTGCTGAGTACCTGACTTGAGGTGAAGTATTGTGTATTTTGCTGCTGCAGATTATGGTGTGCAATTTTGACTATAACATGTGTGCTGTACATTGAGTCTTACTGACACTGCATTACTCTGTATTTATCCCAGATTTAAGGGAGATAGAAGTGTATTGCTGTCTCTGTATTTTCCACGCTATTTAGCCACCATTCTCTATCTGCAGTTAGCTGTACTGATTCTACCCTGTCAGGTACTTTAGAGCATTTATTCTGTTCATTCAGACCTTTGTATTGTCCATTATGGGACACTCTGGTTAGAGGATAAAACAAGTTTTGCTATATAGGGGGTCCATGCCTTATTTTAAAACTTTCTGTGTTTTGTATTTTAAACTTATGTTCTGTGACAACCTTCAATAAAAGTTTGTGTATTTGTACTGCCAGGCAAACTAGAGTGCTTTATTTTGGGCTCTTTTTCCCTCTTGCAATATTAATATATATATATATATACATGTAGAGGTATCAGTACCGTGTTAGCCGAGCTTCAATAATCAAAAAATAAATAGATGATACCGTTCTGTGGCTAACGAAATGCTTTTGTGCGAGCTTTCGAGATACACTGATCTCTTCTTCCGGCGATGTTACAATTCATTATACGCCGGAAGAAGAGATCAGTGTATCTCGAAAGCTCGCACAAATAAAAGCATTTCGTTAGCCACAGAACGGTATCATCTATTTATTTTTTTATTATATATATATATGTAACTGGTTTTCCACTAACTCCTCTCAGGTTCCCAGGTTATCCCTGCGGTTCCATCCCAACGCAGCACAAAGTGGCAGCATACACTTTCCCTGTTTCCTAGCGTGTGCCTAGCAAAAGCCTGTCCTGTTTAATAGATATATATCTCTCAGCAGCGCCTCCAATTGTAACGGGTTTTCCCCCCCTAATCTCACGTTGGCCCGGGTACTCTAGCAACCAACCCCCATTACGTGTTCGTGTCTGATGGTGCACCTGCAGGCAACAGGACTCCTTAGTCTCCCGCTTGATGTTATTAGGGGATTTCCAGCAGGACAGGTAGCTGAGGTAGTGGGTGCGAGTTCAACTTACATCATGTGCAGCGCCTCCACCTCATCGGGATCTGTGCTTCCGCAGGGAGATTGTCCTGGTGAGGAACTCCTTCTTGGTGGTGCCATCCACTGCTGAGTAATGTCACACTCACACAGTGGGGGTATCGTTAACAAGGTCATCTTTATTGCAGATTGGGATGTAGCAGACTGCCCCATGCAGCTGCCGGCTCTAGCCGCACATTTCTCCGTGCTGTCCCTTTGCCAGGTACGCCCTCCCAAATTGAAGTGGGATTCCCTCTTCTCCTAGGGAGATCCTCTCTGTGCCAGGTCCCTGGACACAGAGTGGCTTAGACAGGCTGATTGGTCAACCTGGACCGCTAGTTACTTCACTAGGGTCACAAAGTGTTCCTACAATCCCTTATGCAGGAAAATACAACTTCCCAACAACTTCCCACAGCTGCTCGACACTATAACTAACTGTGTTGTGCCTTATATACTTCAGGAGGCAGGCGCATCCCTGATGTCACTATCCAGGGACTCAGAGCATACAGCCACTCCCCTCCATACATAGGGCACCTCACCATGGTGTGAGGGAAAACCTCCATAACTACTGCTGGCATACCTGTACTTACCAGGACTTACTGCCAACAGAGAGAAAGTAATATACCATTATTATGCATGGCTATATATATATATATATATACAGGCATACCCCGGTTTAAGGACATTCACGTTAAGTACACTCGCGATTAAGGACATATCACCCAATAGGCAAACGGCTGCTCGCGCATGCGCCTGTCAGCACGTCCTAAACAGCAATACTGGCTCCCTACCTGTACCGAAGCTGTGCGCAAGCGGGGAGACTATAGAAATGCGTTATTTACATCAGTTATGCCCGTATATGACAATTGCAGTACAGTACATGCATCGATAAGTGGAAAAAGGGTAGTGCTTCACTTTAACTACATTTTCGCTTTACATACATGCTCCGGTCCCATTGCGTATGTTAATGTGGGGTATGCCTATGTAACCCATGTCCCCCCCCCCCCCCAGACACAGATGCTATATCTAGGGTGTATGAGGGCTGGCTACACGTGTTTGAGTGGTACATACCTGCCGGTAACAGGAGGGCCTGAGCTTCCCGCGATGTTGTTGGGGACACAGGACCAGGCTTCTGGGGTAGTTGCCTCATTCTTTTAGTGGTGGTGCAGCGCCTCCATCCTCTATACCTTCCCAGGAGTATGGGGTAGGACCCGTACAGAAGAATAGACCCCGGTCCCAGGGTGGATGCTCCAGAATCACACAACAGTCTTTAGTAAGATCAGCAATGTCTCTCTTTATTGTCTCTAAATCGAACACAGCAGCCTTGCAGCATACAGCCGCAACAACAACAGCAATAGCAGCAGCACAAACAGAGATCCCAAGGTGTACAGCCTTTCTCCTCTCCTCTCCTTTCCTCCAAGAGGTACCCCGACAGGAAGGTCTGTGAGGGGCCGCAATACCCCAGTGCCCACCTTAGAGGGTCCCCTCTGGGCGGGGGTAGATCCTCCCCATCACCCCCTCATCAGGGTGAGAGGCATTGGTTCCACCGGAGCTTTGCTCACTCACCAACTATCATAGGCCAGAGTTCTCTTAGTATCTCTCCTGCTCCCAGGAGAGAGCTCGACCTACTCCTCTCCTCCAACTCCCAGGACAGACCTCCTAGAGTAGACTCGGATGAGAACTAACTGTCACTCACAGGAGCTGGCTGCTAAATAGAGTCAGCCCCACCCCTCATGATGTCAGCAGGACCTCCCCTCTGTCTCTTGCCTGCAGCAGAGTCAGGGGCCTGCATCTATCACTCAGGGCAGGGCGTGAAGGGTGATTGCAGGAATCACACAACAGTCTTTGTAAGATCAGCAATGTCTCTCTTTATTGCTCTAGATCGAACACAGCAGCCCTTGCAGCATACAGCGCAACAACAACAGCAATAGCAGCAGCACAAACGAGAGATCCCAAGGTGTAAGCTTTCTCCTCTCCTCTCCTTTCCTCCAAGAGGTACCCGAAGGGAGGTCTGTGAGGGGCCGCAATACCCCAGTGACCTTAGTGTGGTCCTTGGGCGGGGGTAGATTATCCCCATACACCTCATCAAGGTGAGAGGCATTGGTTCCACGGAGCTTGCTCACTCACAACATAGATCAGGGCCCAGGAGTTCTCTTTAGTAAGATCAGCAAAAAGAACTTATATCGCAGAGACGCCAGTTCCTCAGACCGGAGGCCATTGGATCACCAAAGGGAGGAAACGCCACCCACAGTATCCCCAAGACACGGACGCCCTCACCCATCCGTGGAGAGGATTCCACCACATGAACAGACAGGAAGATCCCTTCCCAGCACGGCAGAGGGTCCCGGCTGATGACCGAGTATGGAGGACATGGACTGGGGTACCTTATGGCTGAAAACCCCCGGCCACTGAGCTGCGCTCCAAGGAGGACCATGATCCATGTAGGCAACCAGAGAAAGGAAACCTGAATTGGGCGACTTCAAAACACATCTTTGGGTGATATGTTGCATAATTTAAAACAAAACTTTAATACAGATTCGGCCGTTTCAAATTAATGGAGTAGAACGAGTAATTATAACCTTAGATTCACCCTAGCATATGAACAATGATATATAAATGTTCCTTTCGATCAACACATGTAGAACGCAGAGGCCTCACTTAATGAAGTGTCACTCGCAGTCAAGACAGGTTGGGACAGGGATGACCCATCTGTAAACTTAACCAGACACACAGTGGACCTCAAGTAGTGATAAATAACAGTGTCGCACCGACACATGATAACACACTAAGGCATCAAATACCACAAGTGGGATCCTATCCAGGTCTCGCTCAAAAAGTCAAAGGTTTCTTTTGCATCGAGTGCGCTGGTTTATGTGGCTAGGTAATGAAGTAGTGGTTAATGGTACAACTTGCTGTTTTCGATGTTAAATGGAGAATCATGGTCTACAGATATATTGCCCAGTTGCATTCCTGATATATATGACAAGTACCGAGGTATGGTTAAGACTGGGTGGTGGGGTCTATTAGTCCCTAGCCAACTTAATTTGGCAAATATATAGGCACTGAACATAGCGACTGTAATCGCCGGCCCGCACAACATTATTGTATCTAGAAGTGTGAAGTATTCACCAGTACAGTCTTTCAGTAGTTCTGTTGGTAACTGGTATAGAACTAGAACGCCATCGACCCTACATCTGGCTCGTGTTTAATCAGGCTCGTCAATAAAGGTTCAGTGCAGTGGAGTAGATAGCGGAGAGTCGTACAATCCATCGTAGGTGTGCACAACATGGTACACCTACCTTGTCCTAGTGAGACAAATGAGTAGATAGCAGACTGCTGGAAAAACAGCTCCTTTGGGTATCCCATGTAGGAGGCCTACTTTGAAGAAAGTCACTTACCAGCATGCGATAACAATATGCTGGCCAGCTGACTCGCGGTGAGGCGTTGCAGTCCTGCGCTGCACCCCTATGACCGGATCATGGTTGGGTCCCAGCAATCTGTGAGGAGAAAACAGTAAACGTCCCTGTGTGGACCGGGATCGTGAAAACCCCTCTATCCTTCAGAGTGCCTAATTCCAAACAACCGACTATCTATGACTCTCCATGGAAATGAGATCGACGTATATCCACGGGATACAAGAAGAACTACCCTAGGCCGCGAACATGTCTCCGTCCACTATCAATGATCAAGAGCTAGTCTCACTAGTAGTGAGTTGCTCCCTGGATCCTGTCCCGTTCTACGTGGCGCCGAGACTTGGCCCTAACTCACAACAATTGTGGGCCCCTACTCCAGCTGGAGCCTCCGCCTCTGGTACCCCTGGAGAAGCCCGGGACTTGTTTCCTTTTTCCCCAAGTTTTTCCCAGATAGACAACCACTTCTAGAAGCACGTAACGAGACGTGCAGAAAAAGAGAGGACTGGTAAGCAAGGCTGGGACTCTTGGTACCTTATCATGGCCAACATAGCCTCCCAAGTCCTGCGGTAATAACCAGAATGGGGAACCGATAGATATGACATTTTGCCAGACCTGTAAATGGTTAAATAAATGGAGGACAAAAACCTGGTTGACCACGGTGTTACTATGACCCTCCAGCCCTTCTCTGTTGATAGCACTTCCGTCAGAGCAGAGGGAAGACCAGCTCTGGCTTTGACAAATGAGAAGGGGGTGGTAGGTGGGGCGGGCTGGGCGATTGTACGGTTATAAACAGTCGTTAGGCGTTTTGATATATTGACCTACTCTAATTCTTTTTTTCCCTCCCTCTACCCTCTCCTCCCTTTCTGTTGCTGCCGATATAGTGCCTTGGTGCATTTGGTTCTGTCCTTCTCTCCTTGAGTTCTTGCCGTTTTCTTTTTCACCTTTTGTTTTGGAATGACGCCTATAGGTCGTGGTGATAGGTTCACAACATGGGAATTTCATTTGACAAATCTAGTTAGTCCCAAAGTTTAATGTAACAGAGTTGTTTGGCCTGCCCATACTCTCTCAGGGGTGTCAGTCTGCGTCGCATAGATAAGACCATGGGCTGCATCTCCAATCCCGGTTTCTAACTGACTGGCATATATGATGACAGTCATGACACATGTTAGACATGTCCTGAATGCCAGTTAACTAGTCCCAAAAGGGACACGAATCCGGGCTCCCTTGTTTCCTCCTCTGTCCCTTGGTATCGGTCCCATTCAAGAGGATTGGTGTAGATCTGTGTAGAAACTTTAAACCCTCCCTGCAGCTGCGAAGTACCTAATCAACTAGTTTTTAGAATTATGCCACCAGATATCCTGAGGCTGTCACCTCTGTTATCGGCCAGCTGAACAGGTAGCTCCACAGGCTGTTAGAGAGCTGTTCTAATCGAGTTAGGGACTGCACCCAGTAATGTTTAATAACTGACGCATGGAACAAAACTTCATCTGGCGAGTTAATCATCGAGTGGTCTGAACGTTTTTGCGTTTATACCATCCTGGAAACGCACCAGTCTACCATCCTCAAAACTGATGGAGTCTGTAGAGAAGGTTTAATAACCGTACTTTAAAAACCATGCTTAGTGAATTTGTGGATACTAAAAGCGAGTTTGGGATGAACTTCTTCCCCAAAAAAAAAAAAACCCCCCAAAAAAAAAAAAAACCCCCCCCCCCGGCCCTCTCCTTTTCATTCTGTTTGCGGTACATGAGAGTTCACTTCCCCACGGCTCCACAGGGCTTCTCTTCGTTTGAGCTCCTATATGGACGGCAGCCTCTGGTATTCGTGGACCTACTGAAGGAATCCTTGGACTGAGAGCCCTCCCTCCCCCTCCAAAATGCCCTTCATTATGTCATAAATACCCATAGAAACCTCCCGCCTATTACATGTAGGTCTGTTTGCTAAGGAAAATCTTTATTCTCGCTCAGAACGTCAAAGATGCAGATACCAAAATGCACACATAGAATCTTCTTCCAACCTGGGGGACCGGCAAGTTGAATACTAGCTATTATCCGACTTCATGAAGAGTAACTTCTAGCGACAGTAGAGGGCCGCTTTCCAAGTTCTCCGCCGTACCGGGGAGGCTGACGTATAGATTCTCAACCAAGGTCCTGGAAGGGTCAACAAATCTCCACGTATACATTCTGAAACGCCCTGGAAAACTGAGATCACGTATTCATCCACCCTCTATGCATATACCCATAGGGCATGTGGCCGCTCGCCTACGTATGGATGATAGCGTATCTATAGTAGGCACTAGCATCCATATAAAATGGCATAAGGCAGTCCTAACATCCTTAAGGAAGCAGGGCTCACTGCCAATCCAAACAAATGTGCCCTGGGAAAGGCCACTCAAAATATTTTGGGCTATGTCTGTTGGGGAGGGTAGTAAGAGGCCACTCCCACAAGGTGGCCTGCATAAAGGAATTCAGACCCCACAGACAAAGATGCAGGTCCGCTCCCTTTGGGGTTAGCAGGATACACAGGCGGTTTATACTATTTCTGCAAGATTACAGCACCATCTAAGAGATTTGGACAAAAAGAGTGCCCCGAAACAAGTTAGATGGTCCTTGGAGTGCCAAAGTGCTTTTGAATGATTTAAGACGTGGTTCCTCTACGCAGGGCCCTGCGCTTTGGAGCTACAAATTTTTAAGGAGCACCTTCATAATTCAGATGGATGCCTCCGAGGTGGACTTGGGGAGCAATTCTGTCCAACCAAGTTAAAAGGTTTGAACACCCCATTTTGTTCATCAGTCGGAAGAAGAGTCAGTTCCAAGGCAAATGAGGTACTAAACTGTGCATTCAGCAAGGAGTGCTCACCGTAAAATGGGCAATTGATGGCCTCAGGCATTATGTCGCGAGGGTAACCTTCACCCTGGTCACGCACGCCCCCCATGAAAATGGGTTAAATAAATGGAGGACACAAACTCTAGGTTGACGCCCGGTGGTACATGACCCTCCAGCTCTTCTCTTTTGATATACAGCATAGGCCTGGGAAAGCAGAGGGAAATGCCGATTTTTTGTCAGAAGAAGGAGTGGCAGGTCGGGCTTACAGCCGTGTGGGCCCTAGCACACACACAACAGGAGTATGTGACAGGGTGAAAGTCAGGTACGTTTATATGCCTGGGACACATCCTCTGAGTCCTCATCCTCCAGCACTCAGGAACGTTAACGCCAATAAAAAAGAGGGCAATCAGGAAGTAAGCTGACACCTGACAACCGATGGATTAAGGAGCTAATGTTTGTAGCAGGTGCTATCTCGAACTACAGAGCTGCCCTTACAAGCTGCTATCCAATGGATTCCCAACCCACTCTCTATAAGCAGTAAGGGTGTACTTAGTTTTCACAACACAGTCTTCTCCATTTTGGCTTTATTTGGTGTTAAATAAATCATGACCGGTGTAATATGTCGTGGTGTTGTTCATCTGAGATTGTATTTACCTAATTTTAAGACCTGCTAAGGAACAGATATTTATTATTATGTATGTAAACCATAGAATTCAGAGGATGTCGCTTCTTTTTCACACAACAAAAAACAATACAACCGGCGCCTAAAAATGTGTCCAGAATCAATCGTGATTAGAGTCCAGTGAAGTAACACTTCAAAGATGCACTTGAAACTTCTGTGGTTCCAAACTTGGTGAGTCCACTGCCAATTTACTTGTGATATGTGGAATAAAAGAAAAAGATAATAGTGTGATACGTAGTATCAAACAGACGTAACACAAACACAGGACAAACACCACTACAACAATAGACAATGAAAGCAAGGCTAAAAAGAAAGACTATTTAATACAAAAAAACACATGATTGACAAATAAAACAATAAACAGCCACTGAGGTGTTCGGGGTCTTGCTCCTGCTGCTGCCACTCACTGCGCCACTACTTCGCCTGAACTGTTATGATGACGAACTCTTACACTCTGAGTTCGTCATTCATAACATTCGCAGGCGACGTGTAGGGCGCAGTGTGTGGCAGCAGCAGGACAAGAGGGCAGACCCGCACACCTCCATAAAGGACTTTAGGATCCAGGAGAGTGTGGGAGTTTTTTGAGAAAGGAGTCAGACACCCCGGAGGACAAGCTGGTTCCTAAGACTGTTATTCACTGTGATTTTTCTCACAGTTCGTTGTGAGTAGGATTCCAGTTTACATCAACCGACCAGTTGCCTGTTTTAGTGTAGTTATTTGTCAATCATGTGTTTTATTTTGTTTAAATTGCTCTTCTTTTTCAGCCTAGCTTTTCATTGTCTATTGTTTAAGTGGGTTTGTCCGGTGTTTGTGTTACATGTCTGTTTGATCTACGGTATCACACTATTATCTTTTTTCTTTATTCCACATATCACGAGTAAATTGCAGTGGACTCATCCAAGTTTGGAACCACAGAAGTTCAAGGCGATCTTTGAATTGTTTACTTCACTTGGACTCTATCAATTGATTCTGGACACATTTTTTAGGCGCGTTTGTGTAATTGCTTTTGTTGTATTCTTGTTGGACTTAGTTTTGGTCAATTTTCCTGGCAGCCTTGCCCTAAGTGCTGGGTATATTTGAGTGTTTATGTAATAGTTTTCACTTTATATCCATATTATTGTTTAGCTTTTAGCGCTATTTGCACCATTCTTTTTGCTTTATTTTCTTTTCACACAACGTATATGTATGTAACCCTGCTTCCTCCCGCTCCCTTCCCCCAACTCTATTGGTGTTCTAGTGCATGAGGGCAGAATTCATGCGTGTGGTGCATAACCTGTGAGGGCAGAGGGCCTGACTTCCCGCAATGGTATTTGGGACCAGGCCCGGGCTTCTGAGGTGGTGCCTTCCATGATCTCTTAGTGGTGCAGCGCCTCCATTTCTATACTCCCGAGGAATATGGGACAGGACCTGTAAGAGATAACCCCTGGGTCCCAGGGTAAAGCTTCCATTCACACACGAGTCTTTGGTACCAGAAGGATAGTCCCTTTAGTTGGCAGATCAGCAACTCCCAACGTAGTGGCGTCCAATGCCGCAACAACCAACAGCCAGCTTACTTATTACTCCTCTCTCCTCCCACAAGATAATTCCCTCTCCTTCCCTCCAAGTCGTCTCCTCCGGACAGTATGGTCTGGGCTAGGGCTCAATACCCCTGGCCCACCCCCGAGGTTATCATCGCGGTGGGGCTTGGAATTCTCCCCATCACCCCAGGCAGTGGGTGAGGGCATTGGTCCCCCAGATATATAATCCTATCAGCTCTTCTAAAGGAAGCTGCATCTATCCACTTCTATCTCTGCTTCTGCACTTCGCCAGGAAACCGCGGTCTCCCCCCCAAATCCTCGGACCAATCCGCAGGACTCTTTGACTCACTAACTGAAACTGCATACTCTCGCAAACTGACCGGCACTCCAACTCTCGGTATCACTGACCGGCACTCTAGACTCTCGGTACCTGACCGGCAAACTCTCCAGACTCTTGGTATCACTAACTCTACTCACAGGAGTTGGCTGCTAATATAGAGGCTAGCCCACCTCTCGTGACTTCAGCGAGAACCCCCCTTGCTCACGCCCTGCAGCAGAGTCCAGGCCGGCATCTACCACTCAGGCAGGGCTATGAAGGGGAAAACCCATGATATTACTGGTGCCTGATCTTACACGGGCTTACCACAGTAGAAGGAGATAGTATGCCTGTGCTGTTTACAGGGGGCTACACTCTCCCTATGGTGGAATCCAATGGTCCCCCCACCTGGACCTATCTTTAAACCCTGCCTGCGACGAACCACCTCGAAACAGCAACACAATACCTGTCAGATACATGGCATAATGAGGTAGTTCAATACAGTACAACCTGGGTACTCCTACATGTAGAACCCTACCGATAGTACTATAGGATCAGGCTTTCTTACCCGTTCCATTATGATACCGTGACGTTCACAGCAGCGAACGATTGGACCGGCCCATGCTCAGGCCTGTATGTACCCGTGCTTGTAGATACACCTAACCGATGACTCCATATGCGTACTAGCTCACTAATTTTACCTCATTGTGATACCCTCCCTGACCGAACTTGGTCCGAAGTATCCCTGGGACTGCCTCCCTGACCACTGTCCCGGTTCTCTTCATTTTACTCAATGATGGGCTCAGGCACATAGGGTATACTCATACCCATGTGACTGCTGGTAATCTGCGACTATGGCCCGGTCACTCGACTTAGTTTGGTGAGTTTGCGGGCCCTGCCCTGCTCGGCAATACCCAAAATACAGGCTCCTCTGGAGCTACCCCCTCATCGTACAAGATACTGGGGCCCTCGATTACAATCAGCTTCTGTTCTATCTCTCTAAAACGGTATCTAACTCAATCCTCCACCTCCTGCGGAGTGAAAGAACCAGCCGCCCACCAATGATCTACTACATCATTCTTAATCAATAAGAACCGTGTATGGTCCTCCCCTCATGGTATCCGGTGAACAAAGGCGCCCACCATTGTCGCAGTGTTCGTTACTCTGCGGAATGACTAGAGTGCGTTCTAAACAGAATCTACTGTGATGATACACCGGACGTACCCGCATCAGTAGATCGCGAGCAAACTCTCACCTTTCCCTTGGCATTATATACGTAGTGGGGTTCAGTGGTGTGCACCACTTGGCTGGTTGGACCCAGCCCTCTACTGGAGTGTAGACACAACGGGCCCCTCCTCTAGCTGCAGGAGAAAGCGGCACAGGTGTTAGTACGAAGGTATAAACCCTTGAATACGGTATCTCCCCATAAGACCCTTCATCACTCAACTCCAAATCCCACAAGTCATTGGCATATTTGGGGTGTTTCATAACTATCCCTGTAGGGTCCGTTGGCACCTCTCATGACGGGGCAGGGGCATGGCCGGCAGTGACTATGGGCCGGATGGGGGAACGTCCAGGGCAATTGTCCAGCAACGGGTGATCCACGCCAAAGGAGCAGTGCTCTAGCACCATACTTTCTGGCTTCTCGGAGGGCCTCGACTCTGTAGGGCAGCCAGGGCACAGGGCTGATTCTATGCTTCGAGAGAGAATACTCATCCTCCAGGCCTTCTCTTTCTGGTGGAACCAGAAACGACGTCATCAGGATCGCCTGGCGAATCTCCACCACCCGCCCGTGGTCGACGCACCGAAATGGCGTCGAGACTTCGGGGCGGTGGCGGAGCATCCGGTACCCGGTCAACACAGTAGGCCTCAAGCCTCACTTTTGTTCATTCGCCGTGGTTTGCGGTCTGCGCCTTGCGGGTGTAAGGGGGTGGTGGAGTCTCCTTACCAGCTCCGCGGCTTTTTGATGAATCGGCCTCCTCTAGGATCATCTCGGTCTCCGTCTCTGTCTCCCGCCGCAGACTGGGAGTTCACCAGCCGTGTGACTCTTACGGGCCTCCGGCCACACGCAGCGCTCGCCGTCGATGGTTTCTGGAGTTGTCTGCTCTCTCTTGATGCCTTTGGGTGGTTCGCTGGTAGGCGCATCGCCACCGATTCACGCCATCTCTTCCTCCGAGGAAATCACGATCGGGTCCTCTCTGATGGAGTCACCTGTTTCTTTCGTGGCGATACAACCAGTGGGTACAGGTACAAAGTGTCTCGCTCGGGTACTCTCCAATGCGGTCGCGCTCTTCTCTGTTGTCAGCTCGCTCAGTTCAATAGCGGGCTGAGCCTTGGTTTCCTCCCGATTGGGTATAACGGGGAACCAGGGCAGTCTTTTCCTTTACCTTCTCCGCCACCTCCATCAATGTTCCCGGATAGGCACCCCGCGGGTTCCGCACACAAAGTCTCGGCTCGTTCGGCCAAAGGTAAAACGTGCCACATTGAGGCATCGGGCCTTGGTGCTTGGTACCGACCGCCCCGGTATCCCGCCGTGAATGCACAAACACCGAAGGTATCGTGCTCAGCTACCTCCACTACCATTAGGCCCTCTTGTAATTGGCAGATGAAGTATTCATCTCGGCATGGTTCGCTCAGGTTGTTTGAACAGCTCAGTGTTCCAGCTCCTTGCTCCTCCTGAATGCCAGACAAATGAAGCTCTTCTCGCTCAGGCTTCCGGTCCTCCCTTCGCTGGGGAGGACTCTCCTGATTGGCTCTCCTTGCCCCCATCCCTCTGTGGAATCCAGAGGCGGGCTCTTTTCTTCTCAGAGTGACGTGGCCTGGTTTTCTTACCATTCATGGCACAGGTGGGAGGCTTTCGGCTTCCGTCGCCGCTCCGCTCCCCTTGCAAAGAATCCGGTTTGGCGCCAGATCATTACACATGCCCTGCCACATTCTCCTAATAGTCTCTGTGCCCACGCACGTTGCTTGCTCCAGGTTTGGCGGGAACTGCCCATTTTAGATCAGGGTTCTTGCTCCGCGGCGCGCATGTAGGGGATGGACCCATCTTGAATGAGTCCTCCAAACGCCCATGTGCCCTATCCTCTGTGGTCTACGGGTATCGTACCTAACTGACTGACTGGCCAACTGTGTTGTCTGCATTCTGTTTCTCACTAACTTGAGGTGGCTTGTTACCCACCGGCTCAGCGGACACTCACTCTCCTCCAGCACTGTACTCGATGTCTAACATGCAATTTTCTGTGGTGCGTGTGTGTGGTGATAGCTATGTACTCTATTTTCTAAGGTACGGTGTTCTCCTACTTTTGGCCACTCATAGCGCGGACCCTGGCCATGGTCCCTGGAGGTTAACAGGCTGACCCCCCAGTTGCCTCATGGCTACTTGGCCTCAAGGGACTCGGTCACTTAACTATTCACCCTTCCTACACCACCTCCTATGGGCGCCCATCCGCTCCAACACTTGCACGGAGAGTGCTCACTCTCACTCTGCCGTTCCGCCTTCTATAAGCCGTCCTGTTCTGACTATCTCAGCCACGCCTCCAATGTAGCCCTGCTTCCCCCTCCCCCAGACTCTACGGTGGTGTCTAGGGTGCATGAGGGAGATTACATCGGTGTGTGTGCATACCGTGAGGAACAGGAGGCCTGAGCTTCCCGCGATGGTATTGGGGAGCCAGTGCCCGGGCTTCTGAGGTGGTAGCCTCCATGATCTCTGTGGTTGTGCAGCGCCTCCATCTCTATACTCCCAGGAATATGGGACAGGACCTGTTAGAAGAAACCACTTGGTCCAGGTAATAGTTCCAATTCACACACAGTCTTTGGTAACAGAGGATAGTTCCTCTTATTGGCAGATCAGCAACTCCCAACGTGTAGTGGCGTCCAGTAGCCACAACAACCAGCCAAGCTGTACTTATTACTCACTCCCTCCCTCCCACACAGATAATTCCTCCCTCTCCTTCACTCCAGTCTCTCCCGACAGGATGGTCTGTGCTAGGGCTTCAATACCCCGTGCCCGCACCCCCGAGGTTATCATCGCGGTGGGCTTGGATTCTCCCCATCACCCACCCCAGGCATGGGTGAGGGCATTGTTCCACCATATATAACTCTATCAGCTCTATTAAGAAGCTGCATCTATCCACTTCTCTCTCTGCTCTGCACTCACGCATGGGAAACCGGCGGTCTCCCCCCCAAATCCTCGGACCAATCCGCGGACTCTTCGACTCACGGCACACTAACTGAACTGCGTACTCTCGGCATAACTCCGTCAACCCCAGACTCTCGGTATCACTGACGGCAACTCCAGACTCTCGGTATCACTGACCGGCAACTCCAGACTCTCGGTATCACTAAGACTCTCTACTCACAGGTTGGCTGCTAAGGGCAGGGCTATGAAGGGGGAAAACCCATGATGATTACTGGTGCCTGATTAGAACAGGGCTTACCACAGTAGAAGGGAATAGGTATAGCCTGTGCTGTTTACAGGGGGCTCACATATATATATATATATATATAGTTATACGTTACCGTTCCAAGGATTGGTAACAAGAGACGCACTCAATGTTGAAAATCAAAGTGTATTAGTGAAAGAAAAATACATCCAGAAACCCTGGGGTTTCTGGATTTAGTTTTTGCTTTCACTAATACCTTTGATTTTCAACATTGAGTGCTGTCTCTTGTTTACCAATCCTTGAACGGTAACGTATAACTACATTCTCTATATGGGACGTGCACCTGTGGCTTACCAGCACCTATTGGAGTTCCAACTGCCTTATCTGACTATATATATATATATATATTATATATATATATAATATTATATATATAATCAAAAAAAAATAGATGATACCGTTCTTGTGCTAACGAAATGATTTTATTTTGTGCGAGCTTTCGAGATACACTGATCTCTTCTTCCGGCGATGTTACAATGAATGAAGCAAAAGGTATACTTAAAAACAGTGTCTCTTGGAATGTTATCTGTGCTGTTCTTTCCCCCGGTGTGGATGTGTTTTTATGGCTAGAGGTGTGAAAAGGTTACTGTGAAAGCAAGTGAAAGAAAGATGTGTATGTGTTATCGTGTGAATAAAAGAATGAGAGCCCACATTATATACAGTGCTTTACACAAGGTGTGTGTGGAGTGGAGTGGATATAAATGGTGTGGGTGGGTGTGGAAATGTGAGAGTTTGTAGCACAACTAAAAGTGTGTGTGGATACTAAGTGGTCCCTATTGATGTATAGGGATGGAAAACAAGAGTAATTAGTATGTGTGAGACAGCTTGTGTGTGCATACATATAGCACAGTATGTACAGACATGGCCTTTAGCGCTCATGGGACAGAGTTGTGCTACAAACCGCAATAGAAAGTACCCGTTAACCTGTACCTCCACTGGCCAACCGCTCTCCTAGAAGATAGATCCCGGCCTTTCCCGCAGTCGTCTGGTGGGAACGCAGCTGGGGCTCTGACCCGGAAGTACAAACTCCCCCTCTGTGTAAACCGGATGCGGTTTACGGTATAAGACCCCGCTGTTAAGTACTATAAAACCGGCACTGTCCCCAAAAGTCCTGACGAGTCTAGGCAATGTGAAAAGTGGCGAAAAGGCTGCGAACGAGTATATATATAAAATCTGGTCTGAATACCAATAAAAAAATCCTCCCTACACGCGTTTCTTCACTCTTAGGGTGATTTCATCAGGGGATTTCCCACCAGACGACTGCGGGAAAGGCCGGAGCTCTATCTTCTAGGAGACGGTTTGCCAGTGGAGGTACAGGTACCCGGGTACTTTCTATATGGGACATTATAAGGACACGTACTTTGGCCGGTCTATACCGAACCACGGGGTCATATACCCACCATCCTGGCATCCGTTCTAACCACGGGGCCTGTTGAACTTCCGGGTCACGGTTCCAGAGGCATTAACAGTTTCCGCACCTAACAAGATTGCCGGAGAAGCTGACACTTCACCCAAAGAGAGCATATACAAACGAGCCATGCACACGTGGAGGCGAATGAGTATACTCATTACATGCTTTATTTTATTATTTGTTTGTGAGTGCATTTTTTGTTGGACCTAATCTATTTATAAAAGTGTTTTTTTTTCATGTTGCACTAGGATCGGGCGCTTTCTTTTCGTGTTGTTCGCAGATTCTGGGGAGGTCGTTGGTCCTTGTGGAGAGCTGCCAGATCCTATTTTTGAGCCTTTTTCAATTTTGCATTTTATTTTTATTTTTCATTTTTATTTTTACTTTAAATAAATAGGATTTTTTTTTCTTTAGAGTATTTTGCATTTTTACAACATCACCACAATTTATATATGTATTGTAACAGTGATTTAGGGTTTTAAAACTATTTTAGCTTAATTATACATTGGTCCACTAATTACAACACCCATTTATTATAGCATGTATAGTAATACCAGTACCAATTCAGCTATTGAATTATAATCTAATTATGTTAGTCAATCATTTATGCTAATCAATATTGCTCATTAGTACAACTACATTAGATCCTAGTACCTGTTGACGCAGTCTTTTTCTGTTTTATATATATTATATATATATATATATATATATATATATATATATATATAGTATGACAAACACCACAAAAAGAATGTTGCTCACACTACATCTATATGTGGAAAAACCAGACCCATAAGTAATATTGACTATCTTGGGAATAAAAAATAACCAAGTAAGCCTAGAGTAAATGGGAAACTGTAGGTGCTAGGGGATAACATTATTGATTATTGATTTTTGTAAATTTTAGTCAGTCACAGTCTTTTTGTATTTTTTGCTGCCCTTAGTGTGTATATGTTTTAAATGTTAGTGTTCTTTTTGCTCGCTATTAAAATCTATTCATTTTCTATTCTGACTTTAGTTTCCTGGTCTATTGGTATTATGTTATCATTTATTTTGTGGTATATTTAGAGTGCTGCTTTCGGGGATTGTCTTGTTGTCTTTTGTGTGTTCAATATATTATATATACATAGAAGAAACAAAGCACTCCGTATAATAGTCAATGGGTGTGGGTGCAGATCCTATAATGAAAATAGCAATACGATACAGTTTGGAACGAAATCCAGCGGCAGCACTCCAGAATTGAACAAACAGTGTATTGAAAAAATATTATTATCAGCTGCCTGCTGATTTTCATTTCCAAACGGTATCGTATTGCTTATATATATATATTTTGTGAGAAAAAGAGATGACCACCCCGCATCCATAAGACGAAGTAAAGGCAACTAAAAAACCGACAAGGTAAATCTAAATATAATAATACTGTCGGTAGTGCTATAAGGGCATCTTAAATAGGGATATAATTGGGCTAGTGAGTGGTCCTATTCTGATAGACAGAATCACTTAGGCAGGCATGCGCAGTAATGTGGTTTGAAGTATCACTAAGGGCAACACTTGCCACTTATGCTGTGAGTCCCAAGGGGCGCCAGTGACGATTAGCAATGACGTCACGACATGTGCATTACAACCATTAGGTCCCTTTTTGCCAGTAGTATCCTGAGGGCAGTTTACTGACATAGTAGTGTAGGCGACGGTCTTGGAATAAACGCAGGATGATGACGTCATGCCATGTTTACTTCTGTGTATCTGGAAATTGAGCAGCCAGCACGGCCCCTCATTATGTAGGCGTTGACATGGCATACCCTTATCATTGGTCCTTTGGCTATGACAATGTCTGCAGCTCATTATACCCACATCTGTTTACCCTTTATATTCATGTTATCAATCACAACAGGTGGCACCACTCACTAGCCCAAATTATATCCCTATTTAAGATGCATGTTACCCTGCCCTACAGTACCACCTCCCAGTAGAAGGCTAAGGCCGAAACGCGTAGGAGCAGGTCCAGTAGGCAGGATTCCTGTTTTGTCCCCCCTTGAGACATGGTCACGTGCTGAGAGCTTTGCTCCTTGTTTCCTCCCCAGACACTGCTGAGTACCTGACTTGAGGTGAAGTATTGTGTATTTTGCTGCTGCAGATTTGGTGTGCAATTTTGACTATAACATGTGTGCTGTACATTGAGTCTTATTACACTGCATTACTCTTTATTTATCCCAGATTTAAGGGAGATAGAAGTGTAATATTGCTGTCTCTGTATTTTCCACTACTATTTAGCCACCATTCTCTATCTGCAGTTAGCTGTACTGATTCTACCCTGTCAGGTACTTTAGAGCATTTATTCTGTTCATTCAGACCTTTGTATTGTCCATTATGGACCTCTGGTTGAGGATAAAACAAGTTTTGCTATATAGGGGGTCCATGCCTTATTTTAAAACTTTCTGTGTTTTGTATTTTAAACTTATGTCTGTAACAACCTTCATAAAAGTTGTGTAATTTGTACTGCCAGGCAAACTAGAGTGCTTTATTTTGGGCTCTTTTTCCCTCTTCATATTAATATAATATATATATACATGTAGAGGTATCAGTACCGTTTAAGCCGAGCTTCACTAATCAAAAAATAAATAGATATACCGTTCTGTGGCTAACGAAATGCTTTTATTTGTGCGAGCTTTCGAGATACACTGATCTCTTCTTCCGGCGATGTTACAATTCATTATAACATCGCCGGAAGAAGAGATCAGTGTATCTCGAAAGCTCGCACAAATAAAGCATTTCGTTAGCCAAAACGGTATCATCTATTATTTTTTTATTATATATATATATGTAACTGGTTTTTCCACTAACTCCTCTCAGGTTCCCGGTTATCCCTGGGTTCCATCCCAACGCAGCACAAATGGCAGCATACACTTTCCCTGTTTCCTAGCGTGTGCCTAGCAAAGCCTGTCCTGTTTTATAGATATATATCTCTCAGCAGCGCCTCCATTGTAACGGGTTTTCCCCCCCTAATCTCACGTTGGCCCGGGTACTCTAGCAACCAACCCCCATTACGTTTCGTGTCTGATGGTGCACCTGCAGGCACAGACTCCTTAGTCCCCCGCTTGATGTTTATTAGGTTTTCCAGCAGGACAGGTAGCTGAGGTAGTGGGTGCGAGTTCAACTTACATCATGTGCAGCGCCTCCACCCATCGGGATCTGTGCTTCCGCAGGGAGAATTGTCCTGGTGAGACTCCTTCTTGTGGTGCCATCCACTGCTGAGTAATGTCACACTCACAACAGTGGGGGTACGGTTAACAAGGTCATCTTATTGCAGATGGGATGTAGCAGACTGCCCCTGCAGCTGCCGGCTCTAGCCGCACATTTCCTCGTGGCTGTCCCTTTGCCCAGTACGCCCTCCCAAATTGAAGTGGGATTCCCTCTTCTCCTAGGGAGATCCTCTCTGTCCAGGTCCCTGGACACAGAGTGTCTTAGAGCGCTGATTGGTCAACCTGGACCGCTAGTTACTTCACAGGGTCACAAAGTGTTCCTACATCCCTTATGCAGGAAAAACAACTTCCCAACAACTTCCCACAGCTGCTCGACACTATAACTAACTGTGTTGTGCCTTATATACTTCAGGAGGCAGCGCATCCCTGATGTCACTATCCAGGGACTCAGAGCATACAGCCACTCCCCTCCATACATAGGCACCTCACCATGGTGTGAGGAAACCATCCATAACTACTGCTGGCATACCTGTACTTACCAGGACTTACTGCCAACAGAGAGAAAGTAATATACCATTATTATGCATGGCTATATATATAATATATATACAGGCATACCCCGGTTTAAGGACATTCACGTTAGTACACTCGCGATTAAGGACATATCACCCAATAGGCAAACGCTGCTCGCGCCTGCGCCTGTCAGCACGTCCTAAACAGCAATACTGGCTCCCTACCTGTACCGAAGCTGTGCGCAAGCGGGGAGACTATAGAAATGCGTTATTTACATCAGTTATGCCGCGATATGACAATTGCAGTACAGTACATGCATCGATATGGAAAAAGGGTAGTGCTCACTTTAACACATTTTCGCTTTACATACATGCTCCGGTCCCATTGCGTATGTTAATGTGGGGTATGCCTATGTAACCCATGTCCCCCCCCCCCCCCAGACACAGATCTATATCTAGGGTGTATGAGGGCTGGCTACACGTGTTTGATGTGTACATACCTGCCGGTAACAGAGGGCCTGAGCTCTCCCGCGATGTTGTTGGGGACAGGACCAGGCTTCTGGGGTAGTTGCCTCATCTTTTAGTGGTGGTGCAGCGCCTCCATCCTCTATACCTTCCAGGAGTATGGGGTAGGACCCGTACAGAAGAATAGACCCCGGTCCCAGGGTGGATGCCTCAGAATCACACAACAGTCTTTAGTAAGATCAGCATGTCTCTTTTATTGTTCTCTAATCGAACACAGCAGCCTTGCAGCATACAGCCCACAACAACACACAATAGCAGCAGCACAAACAAGATCCCAAGTGTCAGCCTTTCTCCTCTCCTCTCTTCCTCCAAAGGTACCCCACGGAAGGTCTGTGAGGGGCCGCAATACCCCAGTGCCCCACCTTAGAGGTCCCTCTGGGCGGGGGTAGATCCTCCCCATCACCCCCTCATCAGGTGAGAGGCATTGGTTCCACCGGAGCTTTGCTCACTCACCAACTATCATAGGCCAGAGTTCTCTTAGTATCTCTCCTCTCCCAGGAGAGAGCTCGACCTACTCCTCTCCTCCAACTCCCAGGACAGACCTCCTAGAGTAGACTCGGATGAGAACTAACGGTCACTCCACAGGAGCTGGCTGCAAATAGAGTCAGCCCCACCCCTCATGATGTCAGCAGGACTCCCCCTTGTCTCTTGCCTGCAGCAGGTCAGGGGCCTGCACTATCACTCCAGGGCAGGGCTTGAAGGGTGGATGCTCCGAATCACACAACAGTCTTTAGTAAGATCAGCAATGTCTCTCTTTATTGTCTCTAGATCGAACACACAGCAGCCTTGCAGCATACAGCCGCAACACACAACAGCAATAGCAGCAGCACAAACAGAGATCCCAAGGTACAGCCTTTCTCCTCTCCTCTCCTTTCCTCCAAGAGGTACCCCCCGACAGGAAGGTCTGTGAGGGGCCCCGCAATACCCCAGTGCCCACCTTAGAGGTCCCCTCTGGGCGGGGGTAGATCCTCCCCATCACCCCCTCATCAAGGTGAGAGGCATTGGTTCCACCGGAGCTCTGCTCACTTCACCAACTATCATAGGCCAGAGTTCTCTTAGTATCTCTCCTGCTCCCAGAGAGAGCCGACCTACTCCTCTCCTCCAACTCCCAGGACAGACCTCCTAGAGTAGACTCGGATGAGAACTAACTGTCACTCACGGAGCTGGCTGCTAAATAGAGTCAGCCCCACCCCTCATGATGTCAGCAGGACCTCCCCTCTGNCCTCTGTCTCTTGCCTGCAGCAGAGTCAGGGGCCTGCATCTATCACTAAGGGCAGGGCGTGAAGGGGGAAAACTCATGATTACTACTGGCGCCTGCCCTTACCAGGGCTTACCACAGTAGGAGAAAGATATGTATAGCCTGTGCTGTTTACAGGGGGCTATATATATATATATATATATATATATATATATAATGTGGTGGGTTCTGGTGTTACAGCTTGCTGGGATTGTGTGTTTATTTATTTTCAACTGGTATCAGTTGCTTGGAGGTTTAAGCTTTCCCCACCCCACTTTTAAAAGTAGCAGGTTTTTTCATGTTCCTGTGTGGACAGACACACTGTGGTCATTCTCCCTCCAGCTGAGCTAAATGAGAATTTTCACAGTTAGTGTTAGGACCTGCTTACTGGTTATGCCATGACGTGGCTTGCAGGATTATAACAATTTGGCCAAAGGGTTTAACTAAATGACCCTTACTCACGAGAATATTTTAGTATTTAACTATGTATGTTGTCACTTTGGATGTAGCATTGGGCATTTCTGTCTTTTGTTCTTCACCCTTGTGGCAGGACGGCCTGTAGGTGAGGTCAGACAATAGTCCACACATGTAGTTTCAGGTTAAAGCAAATGTTGAGTGGTTTTATTCCTTCACAGGACAACTAAACATTTGGGCACATTGTCCCTTTAAGGCAAAATAAAACTTACAAAAAGAACACTTACTCCTCATAGGGAGAACTTGCTAATACTCCAAGCCCTATCTATCGGGCTGGCTGGCTATGTCCAGTTCCCAACCCCTAAACATACACCACAATGGAACAATATCAAAGTTCTTACTGTGACTAAGGTAGTCGCACATTTCCTGCTCTCTGCTAAACAGGGATTAGTTCTAAGCTTTTATTTTGACCCTGCCCTCCATTTTAAGGCTTTAACTACTGTTTCCAACAGCTGAACTTGGAGCAATGCAGGTCAAGAAGAAAAAAAGCTACCTCCTGGGAGGTCACAGAACTTTTAAAGAAAAAACAATGATATGGTCTTGTTCCAAAGATGGGGCCTCCACGCTGAACACTCCTGCATGTGACTCCTCAAACTCAGGTCAAAAGATTGATGATTATTGATTTTAGAGAGTTTCTGCTAGAAATGAAAAAAAATCCTTGCACACAGTAATACAAAAAGCTGTTTCATATCTCGATCTAACTATGGCTAACTATGGAGAAAGAAGAAAGGTTAGAAATTAGGATGAATAACGTGGTCCAGGCAGTAGAGGAAAATGAAACAATTTTCCTATCACCAAAAAAGGCCACTGAGAACTTAGAGAAGCGAAATCATCATAAAAATTTATGGATCAAGAACGTCTCTGAGAAAGTGGCCCCGGTCAGGACCGGACTTAGGGCAAGGTGAGAGGTAGTTGCCTGGGGTCTGCCCCTTTGGGGGGCCCCATGCTCTCTCTTCCTATTAGCGCCGGGATCGAACTTCTGCCCTACAGGAGAGGGGAGAGATGGAGAGTCCCCGAACTGACACTGGATCCCACTGCTGCTCACTCCAAGGTCGTGACGTGGGAGGGTGTGTGTGTGATAAGAGATAGTGTGTGGGGGGGAGGGGGGAAAAGGTATGTGTGCATGTGCAGTGGGTATTACCTTATGAGGAGCGGCCTTCCTTCTGCAGTGTCACATTGTCATGATGCCGTGACGCCACAGGAAGAGGGGCCCCGCTGCCAGCATGTCACCTTGGGCCCCGCCAATGGTAAGGCCGGCCCTGACACAGAATTACATATCGTGGCTATTCTCTATAGCGCTGCCCAAATACTTCAACTGGACAGAGCTCACAGAGAACTGGGCCCAAAAATGCTGTCAATCTATTAATATTGAGATCTTCTTTGTCTTTTCAACACAAAATAAGCTACATTAACAGCCACAAGAAAACCTTCTCTGATCTCATTTGAAAGTGATGACCTTATGATCTTCAACAACATGACCCCTGCTACTTTGGCCAGGTGGAAAGGATTCAAACCCATTACAACCTGTTCAGGCAACAAGCAGCAATATCTGAGATCCATGGAGGAAGTTGATGCCTGTATGAAGAATCTGGGACTCCTCTGGCAGAGCTCTAGATCACTGTGGCCTTCCTGTAACGGACGGAACCAGGACCGGACCACAGGGCTGAGGTGGGGATATAGAAACACTGACCTGGAGCCGCGAAGACAGACATATACAGAAAGCCCAATGCAAGAAATACGTATCTTATGGCTGATAGCAATAATTCTAGATCTTTAATTAAAGAAATCCCAAAAGGGCAGTTTTTGCGATTAAAAAGGCTTTGCTCTACTGAGGATGCCTTTGAGGTACAATCTAAAGACTTGGCCTCTAGATTTGTAGCTAGAGGATATAGGGAATCACATATTGATTAAGCACTCAATGCAGTTAAATCCATGGATCGAGCAGATCTCCTAGCTATACACCGAAGGAGACGTAAACATACGCCTTTAAATAGAAAGATGTCTACACCCCTATTCATAACGCAACAAAGTAGACAATCAGATTGTATGCGGTCCATTGTTAATAAACACTTGTGATACTTTAAAGTTGAACATACAGGACACCTGCAAGCTCATATTGAATCCCCAAAATAACCACAACATATATATAAGCATATAGGTGTCACAGAGGAGTGCTACTGAGCATGGCAATATATATTTAAAACCAGAGACAGAACATGAAACACAGACAGAGCTCAGTGCACATCCAGTGAAACCTATACACAGTACAGTGCCTAAATATATATGTATAGATATCTATTAAATAAAATGGTCTTTTAGTTTAACATTTTGGCCAAAGTGTTGTAAGCCCCTGAGCCACTACACGGCAGACCACATCTCAAGTGTCCCTAACACTAATATAAATTCTTAATAACCTGTGCATTACCAGGAAGAATGATTTATAATAAATCTGTCAAAATTAGTTGCATAGTTCTAAGTCTGATTGAAGCTTTTATTAACCTGTACATTACCAGGAAAAGCATTCTGTATTAGATGTGTCACAATCATACTGCAAGCAAGCAAGTTCCCCTGAGAGTGGGAGATGCTATGGAGTGAGCTTTTAACCATTTAAATGTGGGAGGGGGTGAGCTTCAACAAGATAGGAAGAGCCACCTTCCAATCAGCTAAGACCAGCTGAACAAGATTTGTAAAACATACAGGACACCTGCAAGCACATATTGAACCCCCAAAATACCCACAACATATATATAAGCATATAAGTGTCACAGAGGAGTGCTACTGAGCATGGCGATATATATTTAAAACCAGAGACAGAACATGAAACACAGACAGAGCTCAGTGCACATCCAGTGAAACTCATACACGGTACAGTGCCTAAATATATGTATAGATATCTATTAAATAAAATGGTCTTTTAGTTTAACATTTTGGCCAAAGTATTGTAAACCCCTGAGCCACTACACGGCAGACCACATCTCAAGGGTCCCTAACACTAATATAAATTCTTAATAGTTGGACTTTAAAGTTGGACAGAGATCTAAGCATCAACCTCAAGGATAGACCAAAATTTATATTTACAAAAGCTAAATCTTTAGCGTCTTTAGCGTCTCCAAGCCTATTTGATTCTCGAGCTAATTATACCAGAGTTAAAAATATCCCAAAGGGCTTCCACAGATGTGGTCATTGTGTCATATGTCAATATGCAAATCAAATCAAGAAAATAAAATGTATTAAACCAAGAATTGAGCTGCCTATTCAAACCTTTATCAACTGCAATTCTAATTACACAGTGTACCTCTTGAGATGTGGTTGTGGTATGGGTTACATTGGACCGACCATTAGGCCTCTTAAAAAGAGGATAATGGAGCATGTCCGCGCTGTAACACTCAGTATCAATACATTTTGCCAACTGCCCTCAGGGTGGTATTGAGAATTTTCAGAAAGTGAAACCTTCCCATTGGGCTAACAATAAATGGGGAAATACACAGACATAGTGAAACCTAAGTCTGTAAGACAAAGGAGACTTTTGGTTACATCCTTTGATCAAATAATGCCAAGTCTGCTAACCACTGTTTTACATTTTGGTATTGAGAATTTTAGCTTTTTGGGGGTTGAACATATTCATGCCCCCCTTCGGGGAGGGGATCGATTGGGCATGTTAAACAGACAGAAAATGTTCTGGATTTTCAGTCTAGATACATTATATCCTTCAGGTGTTAATATTGATTGGGAGCTCAAACATTTTCTGTGATTCAATGACCTTGACATGTATCGGTGTTAGCCCTTCATAGAGGCTGTTTATTTGATCAATTTTTTATATGACTTATTATATGTTATATCTCTAGTGATGTTTTTCACAGTCCGCCATATTGAATGTCATCCTTAGGATTCTTTAAGCCTGTTGGCTGATTCATCAAGAAATACATTTTGTATTGTGCTATTTATGCATGTATTCATTATCTCAAGATCTGTACATTCAGGGTCAATATGCTTACAATATGTACAGTCTATCTAGATTGAGTCCAAATTTATGGTAGTTTAAATAGTTTATAGCTACTCATTTTTGATACGAGGGTTGATAGGCTATATGATTATTTACATATCATTCGATTTAAATTATAGTATGTAATTATTACTATATTACTATTATACTATTTATTTTCAGTTATACGGGTTTATTTTATTCTCAAACCTATATACTGCTTTATTTATGTTTATTCTATGATATCAACCTTAAAATCGTTTATTTATTATTATTATTATTATTATATGTTTTGTTCTATGATGGGTTCATTCTAAAATGGTACACATTTTTCATGTTTGTTTTGGTTTTAATTTAGTTTTGCAACTATTTACAGTATATTATTCAATACATGTTTTAGTTTAGTTGCTTTGTTACATATCCAATGCTTTGGTTGCGTTGATACTTTGTTTGCCTACGCTGATTATCACTATAATAAGTAGACACTGTTGTCTTTACACTAAGCAGTTTTAAATTATATTAGTCACCAATTTCTGTTGTAATGGTTAGCAATGTGAATTGTTTGATTTAATCAATAGGTTTCTGTCCCTTTACACCTGTGTTACTATATTAACATAATTAATTATCATCTGGGCGTTACTTATCGGCTGACCACTAATTAAGCAGTACTTGTTGGAGAGTGTGTTACTTTTGATAAAGCGCCTCCGCGGCACCTAAAAATTGTTTCGCTTTGCTCTACCCTCTCTACCTTTCAATCTTTACTATAGTAAGGAGACAGATACTTGGGACTTGATCTGTATATACATAATGATTATCAATATATAGTTGATAACATAGTGTAGCACGTATTTCTTCATGGAGTAAAACAAATAAATGAACACCTCCAATAATCGTACATTTTTATTTAAAAGTAAGGGTAATATGAGATCATAGACCTTCCATGGGTCTCCCATACCTGCTTCATTCACCTCATTGTTACATTTGAGTTGAGCTGCAGACAAGGATTTGGGGTTATATCATGCAAATGAGTTCACTGCAGTTCTTGAGTGGTGCTGTACTTCTATAGGGAAGAATTTCCTATACAAGCTGTTTAAAACAGCAGGTGAAAAGTTTAGGAAACCCTCCATGTTTAATATAGATTCAAATATGACACATTCAGTGTGCTCATTCACATGCCATTACCCAGAATCCTTGCCTTCAGTTTAGCTACTGCATTACATGTTGCAATGGTGTGATAACCAGACTTGTGTAGCCTGAGGGAAACATATAGATGAGATCATCGCTTCCTTGTCTATGCTGTGCCATGAACTGTGAAGATGTTTTTATCATTTGTTCAACAACCTTATTGTGTAAAGAAATCAAGATCTAAAAAGAGCTGCCCTCTCCTATGGTGGCCTTTCCTTCTCCCACACTCCACGCACTGATGGCAGGGGTGGAGGCGTGGGGCTCCTGCTCTCCTCTCTCTGCCATTACCGAACCCTTCCTATTCCTCCATCTCTTGCTTTTCCCTCCTTTGAGGCTCACACTGTCCAGATCTTCTCTCCTCTCCCTGTCCATGTGGCAGTCATCTATCGCCCACCTACCTCTACTCATCCCCCTTCTGTCTTTCTCTCTCACTTTGAATCCTGGCTCTCTTTCTTTCTCTCCTCAGGCTCCCCTGTTCTTCTCCTTGGGGACTTCAATTGCCACATTGATGACCCCTCTTTCCCTTGGGCTTCCCGCTTTCTTTCTCTAACCTCTTCTTTTGGCCTTCAACAGTGGACTGCAGCCAGCACCCACAAGGATGGCCACTACTTAGACCTGGTTTTCACTAAAAACTTCTCTCTCTCCGATTTCTCCATTTCTCCTTTTCCTTTCTCTGACCATCATCTCATTAAATTCTCTCTATCTCGCTTCTCCCCTTCTCCACCTCCATCTACCCCCCGGTTCTGCAGAAACCTGCGCTCTATTCACTTACCTGACTTTGAGTCCACTTTACGCTCCTCCCTCTCCTCTCTCAGCTCTGCTACAGACCCTGACAATCTGGTCAGGAACTACAACTCTGTCTTGTCCTCGTCTCTTGATCTACATACCCCGCTTTCTCTCTGCCGCCCTCGCCCTTCTAACCCTAGACTCTGGCTAAATTCCCACACGCGCATGCTGCGTTCCTCCACTCGTTCCTCTGAACGCCTCTGGAGGAAGTCTCACACTCTTGCAGACTTCCTTTACTACAAAGTTATGCTATCCTGTTTTAACTCTGCCCTCTCGCAAGCTAAACAAGCCTACTTTTCTGCACTAATCAACATGCACAAGTCTAACCCACGCCGACGGCTCTCTGTCTTTGATACTCTACTCAAACCACTCTCAGCTGCCTCTCCTTCCTCCATCTCCGCTCAGGACTTTGCTGACTATTTTAAGGAAAAGGTGGAATCCATACATCAGAACATCCCCTCTGTTTCTTACTCCCATCCTACACCTCTTCCTAACTCTCCTCCTGTCTTCCTTGACTCTTTTTCCACTGTCTCAGAGGAGGATGTGTCGCTGTTGATCGCCCTCTACCACTTGCCCTCTCCTGGCTTCCGATCAAATCCTGCATCTCACACTCCATTCTTCTCCTCACTTTTAAAGCTTTACACTCTTCTGCCCCTCCTTACATCTCAGCCCTAATTTCTCGCTATGCACCATCCCGACTCTTGCGTTCTGCTCAAGGATGTCTTCTGTCTACCCCCTTTGTATCTAAAGCCCTCCCCTGCCTTAAACCCTTTTCACTGACTGCCCCACACCTCTGGAATGCCCTTCCCCTCAGTACCCGACTAGCACCCTCTCTATCCACCTTTAAGACCCACCTTAAGACACACTTGCTTAAAGAAGCATATGAATAGCACTGTGGATATTCTGAACACATGATACATAAAGCTTGGCCCCCTGCAGACGCACTTACCAGAACTCCCTCCTACTGTCTCTGTACGTTCTACCTACCTACCAATTAGACTGTAAGCTCCTCGGGGCAGGGACTCCTCTTCCTTAATGTTACTTTTTTGTACTTTTATGTCTAAAGCACTTATTCCCATGATCTGTTATTTATATTATCTGTTATTTATTTGATTATCACATGTATTACTACTGTGAAGCGCTATGTACATTAATGGTGCTATATAAATAAAGACATACAATACAATACAATACAATAATGGCCCCCTGTGCAGCTAAACCAAAAGGCACCCAATCCACATAAGATATGAATTAGCCAAGTGTACAGGATGCACAGCTTCTTTTTTTCTGTAACATCATAACCAAAAGACACTACAGTATACTACATTCAATTCCTAGCCACTTCCCTTCTCATGTATTGAAATTGAGGGGATATGACTGATTCAAATACATTATTTACATTTACTTTTCATTGCAGCAGTATTGGAAATACTAGTGCTCATTCATCTTCTGTGGTGTGCAGCTGCTGACTGACAATAGCATGCAGACAGAAAACTGGGCTGTTATGACCATATGTTATGTGACCAGAGCAGGAGATTTAGAAAGTTGTACATTTCCACCTTGTTCAGCAAGAGAAAATAGAGCGTTGTATACAGTAGGTGAGGGATTCAGTCCTTCCAGCGATTCAGTCATTAATAAACCACAAATCATAAGGGAACGGGGGGAGGGGTGGGGAGTGGGAGAGAGTGGGTAGGGGGGGGGGGAGTTAAATGAACACAGACAGAGCATCACATTCACATGCATCATCCATGGAAAGGTAGGGAACGTGAAAGAGGGATATATGAATTAATAAGATAGGCAGAAAGTTAAATAAAAAAGCTCTGACTGAAACAGGGATAGAAGTAAAGCATAAAGACAGCAGAGCCAGAAAGGGAGAGGAGACAGTATCACCATGGATGGAAAGACGGGAGAAGATACGTGAAATGGGAGAACGGGGTAAAGATAAAGTAATTGGGAGGACTTAATAAAAGAATAGCAAGGTAGGGGGAGAGGGGATGGGCACATATACAGAAGAGGAATGTGTCAGAAAGATAGAGGAGGTGTTTCAATAAGGGGGCGAGAGAAGGACACAGAGACACTGAGTCAAAGGGATAAGGAGATAAAGATATATATCTTGTATGTAAATAGAGGAGTGGATGTAAGAAATAGGTATGCTAATAGAGAGAGAGGAGTAGAGATACAGACATAAACTGTATACAAACAGACAAGGAAGGAGAAAGGGGCTGTCAAATATACTGTGAAAATGAGAGAGTGGGAGAGAGAAAAAGTGTCAGGGGCATAGAGATAGAGAAGGAGGGTTATTTAGTGGGATCGGAAAGGAGCGACGAGAGGAGAGCAGTAGACACCGAGATCAGACCCCCTGTAAGGATGCTCACAGACCTTAACCAGACCAACTGTAGTAGCTGTTGCTGCACACCTGGGAACCGCATATTCACGGTCAGCTTCATGATAATCTTGATTCTGGCCATACTGTTCGGAAATTTGGTAATCCTGGCGGTTTTCTTGGGTACCAAACAATTTCGCACCCCCCAGGGTTACCTGAAGACCTCCTTGGCAGTGGCAGACCTGGCACTGGGCGTCCTGGTGGTTCCCTTCTCTGTGTATGGGGAGATCACACTTCTTCTCGTGAACGCTTCCACCTCAGAGAGAACCCATGAGGTGCTCCTGCTGGGATCGTGGCACCCTTGCTATCTAGTCGGTCCTGTGTTTGCAGGTTGCACCCTGGTATCTATCAGCACCATCTTCCTGCTCACCATTGAGAGGAGCATCGCCATCCTGAAGCCCTTACACAAGGAAGTAGTTATCACCAAGAGGAGGACCTTACTTCTCATCCTGCTCTCCTGGATATCCAGCTTCTTCCTGGCAATGATCCCCATGATCTTCAGCCATGGGGGGATAGTGGTGGAATACAATCCGTGTAGTCGCATGTGCAACTATGCCCCGGCTCCTGCCTCTCCTGCCCATGTCTGGCAAATATTGCTGCTCTTCCCTGCTTTTGACTTCAGCCTACTAGGGGGCACCCTGGTAATCAACGCCCTGTCCCTCACCACCATACATCAATACTCCCGCAAGAGGAAACTACTGTCTGGGACAGACCAGGAGCCCCTGAAGGTCTCCTTCTCTGATATCAAGGCGGCCAAGACCATAGGGACACTGACCATCGCCTTCACAGTCTCTTTTACACCCATCGCTGTGTTTGTGGTTGGCAACGTCTTGGGATACCAATGGTGCACCTTCTCCTTTTTTGCCTTCTGGATCCTTGCCAGCAATAGCTGCTGCAATGTGATCATCTACAGTGTGTGCGACCAGCGCTTTCGGGAGGGGGCGCGCCAGCTCCTTGTGTCCCTGCTGCGGTCCTTCTTCTGCTGCTGGAGGTCCCCGCACTGAGCTCTGTCTGGGGACTTCTGTCCACCTGCTGCAGCGGGACCACCTAGTGCATGGGAGACAGAACACGGGCTGCAGGATATTCCAGGTTGCGAAGTACTGTAGAGGGAAAGATACCTGGAAATTAAAAAGGAGCAGGTTCCACACTTGGATATTAGATGGCATAGGACACTGTTTCATCATATGAGCCAACATGCAAGGATCACATGACTGATAAACCCAAATGTTTAATACAATTGCCAGGCTTCCTGATGTAATAATGAGTGCCTGTTCTCTTTCATCCTTCTTTATGTGTTTAATTATCATATTCTTCTTCTAGGATAAGAACAACATGCTTTCAGGGTGTCTGGTATAAAGGACCCTGTGAACCTTTCAGTACGAATCCAATCATCATTTCAGATTGGGGTTGCTGAAGGGATGGAAAGCATGATGTTTGGCGACACTGTCAACATAAATGTATATTTGAATATATCACGTGTAAGATGAACTGCCTAAAATGTGGCTATTTTTAAATCTCTTGGTGACCATTGCGTATTTTATAGTTAACCATTTGAGTGCTGGTGCTGCTCTAAACATAACGCACAAGGTGGATTATTATTTTTTACCTACAGTTATTTATTTTGCACACATGTATTTTTACTGATTGGGATCCTTCAGTTTGAGGGATCCTTCAGTTATTTATTACACACACACACACACACACCACACACACACACACACACACCACACACACACACACCACCAACACACACACACACACACACATCACCACCTACCCCCTCTGGGTCCCCTAAACACCAACACTTTATGGGATTTCCTTGTAGTTTGTAATGTTAAAAAAAAAAAAAAAACTATGGTATCACACTGAAAAACTTTTTGTTTTCTTTTTATATATTAGATGGAAAACAGGCTTATTCTATTATTTTACTGACAAGTTGTTTTTAACATTTTAATTTAATAATAATAATAGCATGTTCTTGTATAGCGCTGCTAGTTGTACGTAGCGCTTTACAGAGACATTTTGCAGGCACAGGTGGAGCTTACAATCTATGTTTTTGGTGCCTGAGGCACAGGGAGATAAAGTGACTTGCCCAATGTCACAAGGAGCCGACACCGGGAATTGAAGCAAACTTCAAACTCTCAGTGCCAGTCAGTGTCCTTACTCACTGAGCCACTCCCTCTCCACTTTATATTTTTAAGATTGAAATCTAAAAATAAGCCATTAATACAAAAATATATATATTTTTTGAGCATAACACGGTCTTGTACAGTTGTAGAAGAAAAACCGGATTCAGAAAATGCAAAAATGATATCGATTGCAACTTGAATAAAACGATAACCAATATAAAATCAGAAAATCAGAGGAAAGGAATTTGAGAAAAGCTGACGATCACTAAATGAAAATAAAATAAAAAAACGTACCTACATGAAGGTCCAGACAGAAGTGACAGCGAGCGAGAGCCAGGTGGGCGGTGTGACCGCGTGACAACATACAGTATGATGTGCTCGCTGCAGCATGTAAGCAAATAGTTACAAACCTGTACTGTACAGCAGGGGGCTTCGTGTAACAGACACGTAGGGAACGGACCAAATGACCTGGACCAGTTGAATCAGACATCGAAATTATATGCCGCAATTATTGTATTAATTACTGTATTTGAATTCCTTAGAATAGGAAAAAACATGTTATTTTTACGTATTTATTAATTTTATTTATTTATTTTTCTTTCCATAATACTGACTATGTAACGGTCAACCTAGGCACGTGCCAAGTGTGCCTATGGGTAATCTGGCACTACACGCATGCATAGAAGGACCGACAGCGCTGAGCCGTGCGGACGCTCCGCAATGAGCCCCGTCATCCTCAATGAGGATGTCTTGAGAGGGGGCTTCCGCGAGCGTCCGCAGGCGTGCTGAGGCGCAAGGATTTTCAGCCGACATCATAAATTGTATCCGAGCGCGCTGTTGGCTGAAACACCCAATCGGAGCGAAGCAGCGCCATGACGTCAGCGCCATGACGTCGGCGCCATGACGTTGGTGCCGTGACATTGACGTCGGCGCTTCGCAGGCTATTGGCCCCATGATGTCAGTGCTCCGCCTCCCGATCGCGCACGCTGGCTCGCCTGCAAGTCCATACAATCGCTCCTGATTGAGCAGGCGAGCCTCAGCGTCAGCGAGGAGGAGCGCTGTCGGTGCTTCTATGGACACAGCCTAAGTGTTCAGGTTTCAGTGTTCTTACCGGGTGACAGAATTTAAAAATGGGCCACTTGCATGGTTGCTCTTGTAGACCTACTTACAGTCACTGCCACCTACTGTATGTTCACATTTCTGATGACGTCATTTTGACCCTTGAGATGTAGGCCATACAGGCAACCCCCATGCACAGTAGATGAGATGGCAGAAAGATCCTTCAGCAGCCTGGCCATCATACAAAACTTATCACTTAGGGTGATGGCAATGTTTGCTGTCATTCACATTTATGAAACTCATAACTGAGCGTGAGGTAAGATCAGATCTGTTTACTGACCTTCATCATGTTTCAGAGTTGTCATTTTCCCAATCCATCACAGTTCATGTAAATCCGCCAGATATAATCCTTATTAAAATGAGTTCTTGCATTCCCTATTTTTTTTTTTTAAAGCCTTTAAACATTTTCAGCTTATTCAAATATAAATGAGTAAACTTGGTGGTCTGCAGATCATCCAGATACATCTTCATCTGTAAGGGATTATATCATTTAATAAGAGCCACTATCTCCATTTCTAGGATGATAATAATTCTTATTAAATGTAAACAATATTGTTTCCAGCAAGTTCACAAATCTGAATAAGGACTGTATCCTACAGTTATGCCGCACTTTAAGCAAAACATAGACTATTGGGATTACAAATCCACTGTTGGTGAACAATAGGTTTCATGTCAATACAGCGAGACTTTGAGAATCATAGAAGCACAGCACATATTCATGCTAGGGCTGGCTGTGTATAACCTTTTTTCACCTTGACACTTTCTCAAAGGGATTCAGACCATTTTAAAGGTTTCTGTACATTTCCTTTAAAAGTTATTGCAAAGTTGTTAAAATGTAAATGTTGTTGTCACAATTCTGCAAGTTGTTGTCACAGTGTAAATGTTGCTGCTAACCAACTTTGTTGGGATGTTTTCTTTCATTTAAACGAGTTTGAAAGACCGTACCTCAGTCAAAGATTTTTCATCAAATGAAACATGCAAAAGGCAGAGTTTCGCCACTTGAATTATCAATGGAGACATCTTACTATGTGCATATTAAAATCAATCAGCTATTCGCCTACAAAAGAGATCAGCAATTCGAATAATGAAAAATAATGTGCATTATGCAGCTAGGTTTCAGTTATGCCACACAAGAAAATGATGTGCTGGCTGGACATCCTTCCTTGATTTAGACTGTCCTTTCTAACGCACACACAGGTATTTATTGTAGAGGTTCTTTGATTTGACTGAGTAAGTAATTCAATGCTGTGATTTGATTGAGCAAAAATTGAATTAAATATTTTATTGTCAGCCCTTCATTGCTGAGAGTTACCAGTGTGGCAGCCGTTGGTGTCTGACCTGTGATGTGAGAACAAACAAGGGCTTTAGTTAGATCTACAATTCTATTATGGCGAAGGTGGCAATGAAGATGGGATTACCAATTACTTTTCATTCTGAGTGCTGGATAAAGGGATTTGCTGAGCATCTCAGTAAGATGTGGCCTTCATGCCATGTCTTTCACACATTCAAAAAACAAACACTGTTAATACTTTGTGTGACGAGTAACCGTTCCTTAAGCAAAATCTGCCCATTCCTCTTCTATCACATGGAACATTGTTGATTATTTTCAACTTGTCACAGCAGAAACATGTATCAAAATAAAAATGTAATGGACACCATTAAATGGATCGTGTGGTCTAAAGATCAGTGAGTGACCGTAGAAGCTCTTAGTCTTCATCCCTGGTGGCCGCGGCTGAACGTGCGACGGCGTGTGCATCGCACACAAAGCCCAGCACACAAAGCCCAGCCCTCTATGGGGCAGGCCCCAGGCGGGCGCACAAACCGCTATGGCGCTGAAAGACAATAATTTTGTCTTTCCGTGTGGCGACGCAGTCACATGGTTGACTAGCAACCACTGGTAGTGCAGATATCTATCCCTGAGACCGTTCCTTGAAAGGACTTCTCTTTGCACGACGGGCATATCTATACTGGCATGTTGCTTAACTCTTGGTTACCAAGTGGGTTGTTTGCATTTATGAAATTGAATTTTGCTGATGGTACGATGAGACCTCAACAGTCAGAAAGGTACTGTAGGTGGTGAATAAACCGGTCTCTAAAGTTGAAGCAGACATTGTGCCTAGTGCAACCCTAAACCTGTTGCACCTTTCAGTACCATTATGTCCAGAACAAGGAGAGTTTGGCTTTTGGGTAACTTTAAGATACGTGTTTGCTGCTTTTTTTAAACAAGACCCCTTTATTTTTACAAAGTGATCATCTGTTGCAGTCTACACATCACTTTACTTTTTCATATGATGAGTCCCTTCTTGATTAGCTCACACGGATCCATACTAAATATGCTGGGAATGGAACTCACGAAGAAGATGGCATTAGCGATCCTATATAATATGTAATGAACACACTCCAGCATCTCAGGGAGTCCCCATCCATTTGAATTGAGTCTAGAGACTTTGCAAAAAAGATTGTAACTGCATTCTCCAAAGCCGTGCCCCCCCCCTCCCCTCCCCTGTCATGACCACGTCCCCTCATGGTCACGCCCCCTCCTGGCAATGCCCACCTCATGGCCACGCCCCCGCACGTCCCATTGCTACCTTTAGACCGCAGATTGCGGCTTTTACAGGTGCACACAAGAAAGTGAGGCCCGGTCACGTGATGCGGATGATTTTAAAATGGTGGTGATACTGACACCGATGCCCCATACCAGGGCCTGTAAATCAAAGCGATTCAGCTCAGGAGACCCCCTGCTCATCTACACTAGTAATAAAATGTAAATTAAAATACATCAATTTCGGGCGAGATTTGTACAGGGAGAGTCGGCTCTCTCTGCAGCTGAAAGAAATTGCCGGGTGAGCCCTTTTCAGAGAGATGATCATCACTCCGCCGGCTACTCACCGTTTTTGCAAATGTTGCTATCACAGGTATTCAGGGCTTTCTGCATACCGTGATAGCAACGCTTGAAAAATTGGAGATTTAAAAACCCTGGCGATTCATTTTTTAAACATCCCAGCCAGGAATCGAACCCTCGTCCACTCTGTTAATAGGCTGTAGCATTACCAATTGAGCTATAAGACTTTCTGATGCTTTTGAGTCAATAAAGGTATAGAAGGTACACAGAGCACTCCTCTATTGACTTTGCAGTATTCATAGCAGCTCGGCTATTCGCACTCAGTTAAGTTGAGTGCAAATAGCCGCACGGCTATGCGCACTCAGTACAAAATGAAATGGAAAAAAAAGACAGAACACTCCCCTATTGACATTCTATACCCCCTGCATCTGTAATCAGCGCGGCTTTAGGCTGAGTCCCCAGCACGCGCCCGGCGGGGTGCGGCGCATGCACAGGGCTTCACCGCGATCTGCGGTCTGAGGGGAGAGAGAACATTTGCGACGGAAGGGGGCATGGTGGTAGGTTTGCGGGGGCGTGGCCATGACGTCACGGAGCTGGTTCTCCCTCTATCGGCGACCGCTCACGTGACCGGCCCTGCAAGCTAAGAAACTAAAGATTTCTTAAGACACGCTTCCGCAGGCGTGCGGAAGCGTGCGCGAGCCCCTGCTAAAGCCGCTCTCATTGCGGCTGCAGGGGCTCAGCGCCGAGCAGCAGCGCGCCTCAGCATGGGTCAGCGCCTAAGCGATGACCATGCCCGAGGCCTAAGGACTTGGGCCGCGCTCCTGCTTTGCCTCGCCTGCCGAAGCTGGTGCTTTTTTGTGGCCTGACAGGTGAGGCAGTGAGCGCGCTTTGGGGGCGGGGCGAGGGTGTGGCGGAGGTGGGGCGGGAAGCGGGGCTAGTCCCTCATCCTTATTGGATGTTTGCTGTCACGTGACCGCTCCTCCGCTCCCCTCAGCGCGTATATTTAAACTTGACTGTCGCTTGCATTTCCACACGCCTCCGCACGTATGCGGAAGCGGCTCCTAAGGCTGCGGTCCCACTAACTACTACAGCGCACGTCTGTGCGATCAAGCCCCGCCCACCCAGTTCCCACCTTGTCGCGCACCTTTCCCCAGCGGTGCGCGACAGGTTTTCAGGCAGGCAGGGGAGTTTGAGATTGGCATTTGCGACGAAGGCGTGGCCACGCCCCCGCCGGCGGTTCAGCCAATGAGGGCGAACCAGCCGTGGGACGTCATGGCCACGCCCCCGCAAACCTACTGCCATGCCCCCTCCCGTCGCAAATGTTCTCTCTCCCCTCAGACCGCAGATCGCGGCCTAGTCCTGTGCATGCGCGGCCCCCCCCGCCGGGCGCGTGCCACAGTGCTGACTGGGGACTTAGCCTAAAGCCGCGCTGATTACAGATGCAGGGGGTATAGAATGTCAATAGGGGAGTGTTCTGTCTTTTTTTTCCATTTAATTTCCTACTGAGTCCGAATAGCCGAGCTGCTATGAACACTGTAATGTCAATAGGCTTTACTCACTACCAAAGCTTCAGAAAGTCTTATAGCTCAGTGGTTATGCTCCAGACCATTAACAGAGTGGACCAGGGTTCAATTCCTGGCTGGGATGTTTATTTTTTTTCCATTTTATTTCCTACTGAGTGCGAATAGCCGTGCGGCTATTTGCACTCAACTTAACTGAGTGAGAATAGCCGAGCTGTTATGAACACTGTACTGTCAATAGGCTTCTATGCCTTTATTCACTCGAAAGCATCAGAAAGTGTTATAGCTCAGTGGTAATGCTCCAGGTCAGCGTTTCCCAAATGGTGGGTCGCGACCCGGCAGCGGGTCACGGAATCAAAATTTCCGGGTCGCAGTGAGGCTGGCCGCGCGGTGTCCCTCCCCCTTCCCCCTCTCCTTGCGGCGGCCCGACGTGATGTGCGGGACGGTGCTGAAGTGGTGCAGGCTGCCAACACCATGCTCTCCCACCCACAGGACACACCAGTGACATGCTCCACCGCCCACAGGACACGATGCCCTGATGTAGGTAGGAAGTGGTAGCGGGGTGCACCCGCCGGGGGGGGGGGGTGTTGTACTTGTGCTGCCTGTCCTGGCGCTCCCTTCCCCCCGGTCCCCTTGATGCGGGAGATGGGGGCGGGAGATGGCGCGGGTGGGCAGTGGTGGCTGCACGGTCGCTGGCGGGCTTGGGGAGGCGGGGAGCCCCCTGCCCAGATCGTGGCCTTTCCTCTCTCCCCCTTCCCCCTCCAGTCACTCACATCCATCGCAGCCTCTGTAATCCACTGTGTGTGTGTCTGTGTCTGTGTGTGTGTGTGTGTGTGTGTGTGTCTGTGTCTGTGTGTGTCTGTGTGTGTGTGTGTGTGTGTCTGTATAGCGGTGTGTGTGTGTGTGTCTGTATCAGTGTGTGTGTCTGTCTGTATCAGTGTGTGTGTCTGTCTGTATGTATCAGTGTGTGTGTGTGTGTATAGGGCAGAGTGTGTGTGTCTGTGTGTATCAGTGGCCGTGTGTGTCTGTATGTGCAGGCCAGCAGTGGCTGTGTCTGTTCAGGTCTAACTGTGTGGGTGTCTGTGCGTGGTCAGTGTCTGTGCGCCATGACGTTGACACTGCTGTGCTGTGATTGGAGGTTTTCAGCCGACAGCGCGCTGAAAAACAGCTTGGCGCTCGGGTGAAAACTCCATCTCGTCAGCACGCCTGCGGACGCTCGCGTGAGCCCCCTCTCAAGGCATCCTCATTGAGGATGCAGGGGCTCAGCGCGGAGCGTCCGCACGGCTCAGCGCAGCCTGTCCGTCTATGGACTCGGCCTAAGAAAGGAGGGGTGGAGTGAGAGAGTTAGAGAGGAGGGGAGAAGTGATAGTTAACAAGAAGGGGAGGAGAGAGCGAGAAAGAGTAATGGGGAATTAAAGAGGAGGGAGGAGAGTGAGCGAGTTATAGAGGAGGGGGAAGCACAAGAGAGTTAGATTGGAGGGAGAGTGAGAGAGTTAGGGATTTGGGGGGAGAAAGTGAGTTAGAGATTAGAGGTAGAGTGAGAGACTTAGGGTGGAGGGGGAGAGTGAGAGAGTTAGAGAGGAGGGGGAGAGTGAGTTAGAGAGGATAGTGCGAGAGTTAGAGAGAAGGGCGGGAGAGTTAGGCTGAGTCCATGGTAACTGCAGCCGTGCGGAGGCGCGCTGAGGCTGAGGGAAAGCAGGTGCTTTCCCTGGCCTTAGTTTGCGCGCCGTCCGGGGGCGTGTCGGGGGGGGGGGGGCAGTGATGTCACAGAGCTGGTTCGCCCTCATTGGGCGAACCGCTCACGTGACCGGCCCTTCGCTCCCGTGAGCGCCAAAACTATAAAAACATTTAAGTGGTACGCCTCCGCACGCCTGCGGACGCATGCGCGAGCCCCTGCTAAAGCCGCTTTCATTGCGGCTGCAGGGACTCACTGACAGCGCGCCTTAGCACGAGTCAGTGCCTAAGCGCGTTAGAGAGAAGGGTGGGAGAGTTAGAGAAAAGGGTGGGAGAGTTAGAGAGAAGGGTGGGAGAGTTAGAGAGAAGGGTGGGAGAGTTAGAGAGAAGGGTGGGAGAGTTAGAGAGGAAGAGTGGGGAGATTTAGAGGAGGAGGGGGGAGAGTTAGAGAGGAGAGGGAGAGAGTGACCAAAATGTTTTCAGGGAGACGCAAAAATTGTAGTTACGCCACTGACGGAGAAGAATACTACTCCAAAGGCAGACCCTGATTGATATGTTTGCAAGCTGATACCGGGTTTGTCATTATACATAATTCTTTCACTGAAGTCCTAAGCGCCAGATGAAGTCATTTTTTGAGACATGCTTAACGCCATGTTATTTGAAGTTAATGCAAGGTTATGCTAACTTAACATAACGTTAAGCCTATGCTAATGAGTTAAACAATGGCAATATTTTGCATATAATTAGATTTGTGGATATGCGTTAATCTCAGGGAATAAAATGGCCATTATTGATTTTAATAATTGTACATTATTAGCACTGGGTTAATTGACCTCTCTGGCTCGGGCCTCAAAGGATTTGAAGAAAAATAGTTAAGCACACCAAAAAGTAAGTTAATTCAATGAGTAGCAAAAAAAGGTACTTTTAATGACTTAAAGAAGTCATAGTAGTGCCAACGTTTCGGTTACAGCACCTTCATCAGGGTTACACTGTGATGACAAATAACAAGTATAAATACAGGCATACCCCGTTTTACGTACACCCGCTTTATGTACACTCGCAAGTACGTACATTTATTTTTAGTTGCACCATACCCCTGTGTACGTACGCATGCTTCGCGAGTACGGACACCAGGGGGCGGCGCATGCGGCAGCGGCGGCGTGCGCACCTCCACAATACCGCAACCTCCTTCATGCTTGTCCCTATTATGGTGAGCCCGATCTCCCCGTTCCCTCTGCCCTCCCCCTCCCATCTGTCTCCGTTCCCCCTGCACTCCCGCTCCATAAATCAGTAGCTAAACCAGTGATTCCGCCCGCACTCACTGCAGCCCCTGGCTCTGCTACCTCCGCTCTCCTCCTTCTCCCTCCTTCTCCCCCCTCCTTCCTCCTCCCTCCTCAGAGCTCGCTCTTGCCTGCTGCGAAACTTTGCATGTGAACTACGGAGCTACGGAGCAACGGTGAGGGGGGGGGAGAAGATCTTCTGCTGCAATCTTTGCTTGTTTGTGTGAATGTGTGTGTGTGTGCGTATGTGTGACTGAGTGTGTGTGTGTGTGTGACTGAGTGACAGTGTGTGTGTGTGTGTGTGTGACTGAGTGACAGTGTGTGACTGAGAGTGTGTGTGTGTGTGTGTGTGTGACTGAGTGTGTGTGACTGAGTGTGTGTTTGACTGACTGCGTGTGTGTGTGTGTGACTGAGTGACAGTGTGTGACTGAGTGACAGTGTGTGTGACTGAGTGTGTGTGTGTGACTTTGTGTGTGTGACTGTGTGTGACTGTGTGTGACTGTGTGTGTGTGACTGTGTGTGCGTGACTGTGTGTGCGTGGCTGTGAGTGCGTGACTGTGTGTGACTGTGTGACTGAGTGTGTGTGACTGAGTGTGTGTGTGACTGAGTGTGTGTGTGGGGCAGTGTCTGTGTGTGACTGAGTGAGAGAGAGTGCGTGACTGACAGAGAGAAGGAGAGAGAGGGAGAGCTGCTATACAGTACTGACCCGCGTGCGCGCCTCTCACCTCCTTGCTTGCTCCCATTCATTTTATTTGAATAAAGCCTACTGTATTTATTTTGGTTACAAATGCGTTATTTACATCAGTTATGCACATATATGACGATTGCAGTACAGTACATGCATTGTAAAGTGGAAAAAAGGTAGTGCTTCACTTTAAGTACATTTTCACTTTACATACATGCTCCGGTCCCATTGCGTATGTTAAAGTGGGGTATACCTGTAGTGTCCATAATTATCTACCCACCACCCACCTCCCTCCTGGTGCCAGGTTCTACCGCTAGGTTAAAAAAAGTATCTCTAGTTTGTGACGTCATGAAGCACGCCACGTCGCAGATCCGCAACGTGATGACGTCCCAACAGCAAAGCGCCGATCACAGGGTATACATCTCACAGAGCTCCAGAGGTTGCAGGGAGGCATCAAGTGGGAGGGTTATCACCATGGTGAAATCTTTCCAGTCACCCAGCCCCCTCAACAGAGGCAAAGCCATGTTCTGTGCTAAAGGAAAAAAACCAGGTAATAACAAAGAACCAAACTAGACAAAGTGTCCCTCCCTAAGAGGAGGAAGAACACTGAAAACATTTCGGAAAAAAGGGGGGTTAAAGAAACACAGTGATATATGCAAAAAAATAAAGTGTAACAAATACAAGGGAATTAAAAACAAAAAACGAATCAAAGAAAAATTATATATAACCAAAAGTAATATGCAAGAAAACAAAAGAAGGGGGGGAGGGGCTGACCAAAGTCATCATTAAGTCAATGAGGCTTAAGGCTCTTCAGAGTAAATATCTAATGTAACCCATGTTGCCCCCCCCCCCGGTCGCAGATTGGACCTCTAGGATGTAGTGAGGGCTGGCTACATGTATGTTGGTGGTGCATACCTGTGAGGAACAGGAGGGCCTTAGTCTCCCGCGGTGGTATTGGGGATAACAGGGACAGGCTTCTGGGGTATATGCCTCCATCTTCTTAGCAGTCTTGGTGCAACGCCTCCATCTCTGGCGAGCATTAATGAATAAGGTGAAACCCTCCCAGAGAAGCCCTAATCCCAGGGCGAGAGATTTCAATCTCACACAGTCTTTGTATAAAATCAGTACTGGTCTTTATTGTCCAACAGCAGATCAGTAGCACACAGCAACAGCACACAGCAACAGGGTACAGTCTTTTCTCCTCCTTCTCTTTCCCTCAAGAAGCACACCTTCAGGATGAGCTGTCTGGAGCTCCAATACTCCACACCTTCCACCACCAGGGTATAGGCCCTCGGGTGAGGCTAACTCTCCCCTCACCCTCTGCAGGGTAAGGGGCATTGGTCCACTGCACTATTGTGCTATCAGCTCTACTCAAGGGGTAGTCGGCTGGGCCTTGGTTCCCACCTCAGTAGTGGTGCAGGGAACTAGGGCAGCCTCGTCCGCTGTCTCCGCCACCTTCGTTAGTGTTCCTGGAGAGGCACCCCGAGGGGTCTTTAGCATGGGCCATGGTTCGTTAGGCCACAGGTAGTACGTGCTACATTGAGGGCATCGTGCTTTGGTGCTTGCGGCCAGTCCGGGTGTCCTGCAGTGTATGCACAGGAACCTGGGGTTACTCTCGGCCATCAATCTCCACCACAAAGCCTCCTGGGAGTTGGAAGACCGTTGTGCTTAGTTCTGACATATTGCACGCAGAGGTTGAACAGTTCAATGGTTCAGCTCCTTACTCTTCGAATGCCAGACAGAAGTGAAGTTCCTCGCTCTCACTTCCTGTCCCTCCCTTCGCGGGGGAGGACGCTTCTGATTGGCTCTCCTTGTGCCCCCTCCCTCTGGTGGAAAAAAGAGGAGGGGCACTCCTTCTCTCAGTGTGACGTGGCCTTGTCTGTTGGCCAGTCACAGCACAGGTGGGCTTTCGGCTTTCGCGCTGCTCCGCTCCTTTTGCAGGGGATCTGGGTTTGGCGCCAAACCCCTGCACATCTCCCGCCACATTTCTCTAACATTCTCTTTGCACGCTTCACGTGCGCGATCCAGGATTGGCAGGAGTCGCCATTTTGGTTCGGCTGCTAACTGCTGGGCCGTGGATGGCGCTGCTGTCACCATTTTTAACTCTTTCTTGCTCCGCGGAGCACATGTAGTGACGGCCGCCATCTTTGATGAGCCCTCCAAATGTATATGTGCACTCTTCTCAGTGTCTAGTGCATAGCTCATTCCTAGACACTGACTGCTCTCACACTGCTCACTAAATGCTCTCTGCATGCTCTCTCTGATGGCTTTACCCACTGATATGATGTGCCATACCTCAGGCTAGGCAGAACTCCTTCTTTGTGCACGCACTTGCTGATGGTTCCTGCAAGTACTCTGTGGTGTGTTTTATGTGGGTGCTGGCTAGTGTACCGGGCATCTCCCTAAGTACGGGTGTCTCCTACTTTTGGCCACTCATAGTGCGGGCCCTGGGCCATGGTCCCTGGACAAGTTAACAGGCTAACCCCCCCAGTTGCCTCAAACTATCTGCCTCAAGGGACTAGGACAGCTGTAGCCTCACACCCATCTTACAACACCCTCTTAGGGCACCCAGGGTGTACTGTGCGAGAATCCACGCTCCTCTGACTACCCCTGGTATGCATAAATGTCCTACTTTCTCCAGTACTTGCATGGAAGGTGCACTTCACTCTTCCAGCTCTGCTTCGCTGAAAGCCTGTACTGTTCTGGATCTCAGCAGCTCACCTCCAAATGTAACCCATGTTCCCCCCCCTGGTCGCAGATTGGACCTCTAGGGTGTAGTGAGGGCTGGGTCAGCAGGCCCTCCCCTGTGTCTCATGCCTGCACACAGAGTCAGGTCCTACCTCCACCAATCAAGGCAGGGCTTGAAGCGGGGGAAACCCATGATAACAACTGGTGGCCTGCCCTTAGCAGGACTTAAGCCAGTAGGAGAAAGATATATAGCCCCCATTTCTTACCGGGGCTACACTAATATGCCTCGCGTTGCAGTAGTAGCCTATCAATGTCACCGTCTCTGCCCATGGGGGAAAGATGTTCGATCCCCATAAAGCGCATGGACGAGACATTACATCTGTGCTCTTTACAGTGCTTCAACAGAGTAGTATTGTCTTCGACCCTTTTCTTATTGCTGCAGTGCTCAATGAACCTGGTCTTCGATAATCATGTTGTTTTGCTAACATATATCAGCCCGCAAGGGCATTTGAGTAAAAAAATTGTAGGCTTACATGTGATTTTGTGGTTGATGCATAATTTATGGCCATCAATAGGGTGGCAAAAAGTCTCCCCAACAATGAAATTTACATACGGAGCACCCCTTACATTTGCAACAGCCAGGTTTATTAAAACATAAAAAATGCTCAATGGCGTATTTATCCTGGTCATCGGTTTTAACCAATGCGTCTCCCAGATTTTTACCTCTTCTGCATACTAGCATCGGTTTAGTTTTACACATGGTCCCTATCACTGGGTCGGCTTGAAAGATTGGCCAGTGTTTAAGTATGGTGTGTTTGGGGAATTTAGAGAGAAGATTATATTCAAACGGAAAAATAAATCTCTGATCTTTTTACCTTTAAAGGTAACACTAAGAACAGATAGAACAAATGTCCCAGATGGGGTGATTGGATCAGTGAAAAAAACCCTATTTAACAGCACTCAATCACATAATGTAAGTGTAAAAGTATATTGTAAAGTTAGAGCTAAGATGTCCATAATGTGATATGATGATAATACTAAAAACACTTTTAATAGTACAAAAATAAAACACAGGGTGTTAAAAAAAACCAAACAGGCAATTAAGCTACAACTGATTGAAGCTTAAATTGATCAACCTAAAAAGGTAGGATGAAGACTGAGGCAGGTAAGCCTATCAAAAATAGAACTTGAGCCTACTAGGAGGAAGAGAGTTCCTAAGCAAACTCCCCCCTCCCACGACCACTCAACAATTAGAAACTATATTAAATTGTAAACAGGAACATAAATAGTGTGTGTAGATCAGTACACAGTAACTATGGGTAACTGCAAACGAGTGCACAGCACGTGCTGTACATATACAGACCAACCCACCAGATACTTGACATATGGATAGGTGGGGACTGATACTGTAGTTTTAATCAGTAATGACAAAATCTGTATACTTATAGGGCAAATAGTGTCCAAGATGTAGTGAACTCTAAGCACACAAAAACACTGATAATGCTAGTGTGATATCCCTGAAATAAATAACCAGGAAAAGAGAGATCATATATAGGCATTAACAAAGTACAATACTTGCGTTATGGTGATCTCTCAAAGAAGCTCCTACACATGCTCCCTATGTAGTGCCCATAAGTGAAAACAGGAAAGGCCCAGTCTGTCCTGGAAAACGTGTATATAATTACACATAGGTGCCCATGGGATTAGTAACAGCAGCCCCGACGGTTGTTTCGCATAGGCGCTTTGTCAAGGGGAAGTCAAGTCAAGTGACCCGGGACACAGCGGGGGAGTGGACACAGCATGCTGCCACCCGCCTCACATCCACGTGGGAGCGGCCGGATGGGTGAGGGAGCGGCTGGACGGGTGAGGGAGCGGCCGGACGGGTGAGGGAGCGGCCGGACGGGTGAGGGAGCGGCTGGA
>WSYH01015649.1:0-13983 GCA_036426205.1 Ascaphus truei | reverse complement strand
TCTGTAACATGGTTACTGGAACCATCAGGGTAGGTGATAGACTGTCCCACGCTTCTGATTGTGCATGCCGTACATGTAGTCCCGGCCATGTGTCTTTTCATGACGTCATCTTAAAGGCAATTGCAGCAAAGCCATTCTGATTGGCTGTGCTGTCATGCCTTTAAGTGACGTCATCATTTTTTTTTAATCGGCCAAAACACATGGTTTTCACGGCCCATCAGGGCCGTGGGAACCATATGAGAAAATGTGACGTCATAGGCCTTTAAAAGCCTATGTCTCTCATTGTTAAGCCAGCGACGGAGGAAGGACCTCCTCTGAAGAAGAGAAGACCAGGGCGTGGCACCGGACGGCAAGAAGACCCCGGGAAGAAGGTGAAGAAGAATTAGATGAAGATGGATTCACTAGAAGACCCCTGGATTGTCGTGTTTTATTATTTTAATGTTTATTATTTTATGGTTTTTTATTTATGGGTTCCTGCTGTGGATTGGTTCGTGAGTAAGCTGACAACGGGAGCGGTCGGTGGGGGGCAAGTAATGGTAAGTAAATAAGAAATGTATTTAAGTAACGTTGTTTTTTTTTGCTTTTTGTTCATCTTCATTTTTTTATGCATATCATTTCTTGCCACGTGTATGTATGTATGTATGTATGTCTGAGAGATATATACATACAGGTAAGAATGATAGTGTTGTTAAAGCTTGATTTTCTGTATGTAAATGATTGGGCTATGCTGCTATGCATAGATTGTGTTAATGTATTTATATTAGAGAGATGTAAGTTTTGGGCTTTATGCTTACGCTAGGTTATGGAGAGGGCTTGCTTTAGTATATTGAATGTTGGTGTCCTTTTTGTATGTTTGAACTTGTGTCTCTGTTTAGATAGCTATAGTTAATGTGTAATTTGTATGGATGGTATTTATTGTTTAGGGATGTAATTCATGTCTGTTAATTCTTGATGGGACTTTATTTGCTTACATAATATATTCTTGTGTGTCGGCTATTTGAGTTGGATTATGATTGTTAACATGATTTGCAGCGTGTCACTGTAGTTTTACATGTTATGCTACATGTATACACTGTAAATGCATGTTTTAATGGCATTTGAGGCTTCAGATTGAATGATTACATGAGATTTGTGTAGGAAATGCTTTTAATTTCATTGGGATGTATGCTAAGTGTGTGTTGCCATTGCAGGATGGCTTACCCCTTAATTACCTTGAGGTTAGTACCCGAAAAGGTGATTAAGGGTTCATTGGTATGTTAATGTAATTGAGATGTATTGGCTATTTATTATTTTGCAACGGACCCCAGGAATGATGCTGGGACGGAGCCTTCTTATTGATGAGGTTAGTACAATTTTCTTTACTTTATTACGGTATTTAATGTGTTTAATAATGGCCAAATAATGTATTATCCCGATGTGGATAATAGTATTTGGCACATATTGTATGTATGTGCTGGGGGAGGGATTTGGCCCCAAGGGTATTTGGTAGGACTCCCCTGTGGGTAGTGGGTGAGGGTGGTTGGGGGGTTAGTGGGGAAGGGGTATGTGGTGATGTGGGTTAACCCCTTAATGACTGTAGCGGTTAATAACCGCTATGGTGATTAAGGGTTAGGAGACTTACATTGATGTTTTAATTCTTGTGTCTGTTTGCGAGAAGCGGATGGTGCATGGGCAGATGAAGATGAGGGGCCTTCATCTTGCAGCCGACATGGGTGAGTGCTATATGATTTAATGTCTTATTGGTTGTGTATGTATTTATAATGTGACAAACGCACATAGTATCCACTTGTGGATAATGTCATGGTGCTCATTACTTATACTGTATGTTCGGGGGTAATACGGTGTTGTTTGGGGGTAATATTATTTTTACTATATATATATACTCTTATTATATACTATTATATATATATTATATAATATATAGCAACGCAAATATTACTGTATGTTTCATTTGCATGTCTTATAGACAGGTCTGGCAACCCTGTCTTTCCCCATTTTCAACCACCATACAGCGCTTCCACCTGCAGCAAGATTCTGGGAAATGACAGCAAATGAGCATCGTGCAAAGCCACTTTTTGTCTCAAGCTCGTATTACACAAGCCAATCCTCATCCCAATGCATGCTGTTGTTTTAAACCACAAAAACAGCTTTTAGATAGTAGGCTGGTGGGATAATAGCATGTCTAGACAGGTCTGCAATGGGAAAGACAGGGTGCAGAACCCTGTCTAAGACATGCAAATGAACACAGTAATTTTAGCACGTTTTTTGGCTTTTAGCTTTACTGTGGAGGGTTTTGTACACTTTTTTTACCACCATAACCTTAATGACATGGTATTACCTAGTCTAGTCCAAACCTGTCTTAGCCATTAAGACCGAGCCCTCACCTGATGATACCATCAAGGTTGAAACTGTATGTGTGCAGATGTTCTATTGCTTTGGCATCTCATCCCAGCCTCTGGCTAAAAGCTGTGTTAAACACGATGTTGCTTGGCTTGAGGATGGCTTGTGTAATACGAGCTGAGACAAAAGTGGCACTGAGTGGTCTCATTTGACATGTCATTTCCCAAATCCTTGCCTGCGTGTGAAGTGTCTGGATCGGGTGGGCAATGGGGAAAGACAGGGGTTGCAGACCTGTCTCAAACATGCAAATGAACATCTCTATTTACAGTTGGCTTTATGCTTTACTGTGGAGGTTTTTTGTCACTTTTATTTACCCACCATAACCTTATGACAGTACTTATATATAAAAAAATGTGATTTAAGGGATACTATCTCAACTTTTACAAATAGAATCCTGGACTGCTGTGGAATATTATATGTCTATGGCATCTCTACTACTAGTTTGCCCTGGTGAGGAAAACTTTCTCTGTAAAACTGATCGATTATGATCAGAACCCATTGAGGGCAATTTGCCTATCAGAGATGGCGACCGCAGTCCCGCAACCCTATGCGCATTGCAGATAGCAGGGAAACTGTCTCATGCATCTGAATAAGAGTGTGACGTCACTAAGGCAACAATCGGCAAAAACCACACACAGATGGCGGACTTGATCTTTAACCTGCCAATGCACGTGTGGTTGTAATATCACAATCTCGTCGGGATTTACAACCCGCTGTGGACCTTACAGAGACTGACAGTTTAGCCCTTACTCACATAGGTGAATCTTAAACACCATGTTCAATTGGTTTTTTTGGCGCGAAATCTCTTGACTATCTGCCTAAGCCCCCATTTAAAATGTCTCCTGTAACATGCCTTAGTACACTCGTGAGAAGCCTTGTGGGCGAACCGTTAGTGGGTCTAATTTTATTTTTGCTGGTGCTGTACTCCCTGTACTGCCTTCAGTCTTATTTGGGACTCTTCAACATTGTTCCAATAAATTCTGGATTTATTGTGATCTGTGCTGGCGATTGATGACTGCAAGTGTTTCATTCTCAAGAGCTGAGTTATCTTTGTTTCATCTCTCCCTCTGTTTTTCGCATCTGTTTATATTTGTGTATTTGGGTCAATAAATATTTTTGACATATATTCCTTTGATAGTATATATAATTGTATTAGGCTACCCTGTGTAGTCTGACACTCTCACTGCTATAAGTACAGCACATATACTTTTTTCTGTGTATATTTACTCACCTGAGGAAAAAAAAAATTTTTTTTTTTTTCTTTTCTTTTGATTCTCTATGTCCTATTAGCCATTAACATCTTTGGTGACCGGCCGGTCTGAACTGCTGCACTGGGGAAACAAATTCTTCCCTCAGTGAGCAAGGTTTTTCTATGGCATTGATGGTTTTAGTTTATTTTTTTTGGGTTTATTTTAACTGTGTTTTTGGATTAATTTGCGTGTCCACCAAATTTAATATTTTTAGACAGCACGGCTCATCATCAGTTGTTGTTATTTCTGTTATCTTTTGGATTTTAATTAAAGTGACCCTTTTTTATTTTTGCAAATATTGTCTGAGTGCTACTTCGGGTTCCTTTTGTTTCTTCTGTGTTATATATATAATATATATGATATATTATATCTATATATAATACTATACTATCTAATATTACGGTTAGTGTGGGGATGGTGTGGTATTTTTATATTGTGGGTAGTGGGGGTGGGTGAAGGGGGTATAGCCCAAGCTTTCTGTTTAGAGGGTTGCGGGGGGTAGCGGGAGCCTAACCCCCTTCATGACCGTAGCGGTATTAAAAACACAAAAATTCAAGGTCCGTGAAGGGGTTTAGTGCACACCCCCCCCGCAAACCCTAAACAAACAACAAGGGCCAAATACCCCTTCACCCACCCCCCGCTACCCACCATAAAGATGGCACTGTGGGTAAACCACCCTTCATTGCCTTAGCGGTTAGCCTGCTTAAGGTAATGAAGGTGGCTCTTTAAATGCCTTTTCCTTTGCCTCGGATGCATGCCGGGGGTCCGTTGCGGTATCAGCTCCGGAGGACCCTGCATCATCACAGGCAGAAAAAGCTGTCCGATTATTTCTAAGTGTGTACGGCTCCGGCGATGCTTTCCTCCAGCAAGTTTCCGAACTTTAGTTGGCGGGCCTGATTTGGATAAAATCTCCAATCTGGGGTTGCCGTATCAGCACCAAAGCTGATCGTGGCTTCCTGAATTCAGCCGGGTTTAAAAAGGCCGTATAATGTGGCTTATCGGCGCAGCAGGATGCCGAAAATTCTTTTTTTTCGGAGGAAAAGTTGCCGATAATTCAACCTTATCGGCGCTCTAACTAACTAGGACGCAAAAAAATGGCGAAAAAAAGCCTTATACGCGGGGCTTACTGCATAGACGCCCTTTGTTTGTCTTAACCTTGTTTAAACTTATCGAATTTTATTTTTTTTTGTTTTTTGTTTTTTTTATTTTGTACTACCTGTAATACAAACATTCCTTTACTGCTACATATTATACCATGATAACTTTTGTCTTATTTCTGGAAACCAATATCTGAAGACCATGAACGGGCTCCAGTCTTTGAGTATACCAAACCATATTTGGATACCCCATGTTGAGTGATATTATTTTTTGATTCTTTATTTTTATTTCTCAAAATATTATGGTTAAAAAGCTACTTCACTATAGCTGTAAATATTCTCATTCCTTTTGGCTTTGATCTATCTGTGCTCCCCACACCGTAAAAGATTTTAATACATAAGAGTATTGAATCTTTCTAGGAAAACCTGTAACACTAATACAGTGTTTTTTTCCGTATGTGTAGTTGTCCTATTATTAACAGAGCAAAAAATAGAGCATGCTGCCCCCACAACTTGAACCAAAATCTATGATACTAATACCATGCTTCTCTGGTTCCACAGGAACAGCCTGCCAGAGTGAATATATCCAGAGTGAATTCTACGTAAGTAGATGATAAGAGCCGCTGCGGTTTTCTTCACAGCAAATTGTTGTGCAAATGAAACACAACATTTCCAGCCTGTAGCTGCCCTTTATCAAGTGAAAAAGCACTTTCACTTGATAAAGCCAGATAACAGGCCGAAACGTTGTGTTTTCATCTTGGACAATGCAACATTCTCTTTGAAGAAAACTGTTGTGCTCTGAATACATCTACTTTACTTTCTCTAATACAGTGGGACACTCTAAGAACTACATGATAGTTTCACCACTTTTAGATCTCCCTTCCGATATAAAAGTCAGTTCTCATCGGGTTGCTCACAAGCCCTTCAGGCACCAAAATTGTTAATCGGCACAGTATTAAAACCTGCTTGCTGCTAATAATTAGCGTTGTTTAAGGTATAGTCAAATAATAATGTCACTTTTACAACTACTTTTATATTAATGTAAGCATTTGTATTGACCCACCATTTAATCCTGACTTGTATTACCCAGGATCATTTGAAATGTAACTTTCTATAAAGGCTTATGGTACCATATTAGATTAGTTATTTATTGATTTGTGTATATTATTATTATTATTGTATATATATGTCTGATTCTTTTTGTAGCTATGCTGTGGGGCCCCAAAAATCTATGGGCATTGATAGATTATGAAAAGTGCCAACGAATATATGGACAAAAGAAGTGTTACGTGGTGGATTGCTTTCTTGTAACACCAAAAGTGGCTGTTAACAGTAAACCCCTTCAGTGTCGGAGACAACGAGTTGGTAGCACAGACCGGCGACCCTTAGGTCGGAAAAGAGAGAGCAGAAGGAGTCCTCCTTCCAGTTTCCCTTCACGTGCAGATCGTTATCCTCATGCATAGGAAAGACGGTATGATGATATCTAACCTTTAATAACAAACTTCTAGACAGATTTAGCCATACATCATGGGGACCGTCTGGAGTGCCAGACCCCATGGATGTAGGACTTATGTCTTGTGTCACCCAGAGGGTAAAGCCACAGTCTGCTGAGCAGTTATTTTTTAGTTCCTAGTTGCCCTTTCACACACTGTTTTATGTATTTCAAATGTGATGCTCTTTGCAGGAGAGTTGTTTCGGCATATCAAGTATCCAGGCGCTTAAAAATTGGGACTTCTCTCATGAGAGCCCACATGCCGTCTAACGAGGTTACCATGTGTAACACACAAGATCAGAGATTAAGAAAAATCTAAATTGTAACACTAAGAAAAAAGTTTATTTTTTATTTTTCAGATGTACTGCTAAAGGGGGGATGGGGAATAAGACTACACAACATATATAGGATTGTTAAAACCAACTTGCTGTCCAAACCACTGCTGTAGGAGCCTTCGATTTACCATACTGTCACTGTGCTGATACATTACATGGGCCAAATACACCCATACTCATTCGCTCTGCTAATCTGGTTTCCAGTGGGATAACGGATGGATTTTTTCTAAGACAATCAAACTCCCACGTGTTTTAATTTCACTTATGAGCAGCATGATTGTCATCAAGTAGAACAATAACAACCCCCAAATTCCTTCAACAAAGTGAAAATGATGTTATAAATCTGACTGCTCATAGTTTTGATTTACATCTCCACGTAAGATGCGCACTGACTGGTAATCATTTTATTGGATTCTATGGTTGCAACTAATATAACGGAAGTCTCTTTATCTTGTACTGTTCTTGAAACAACTATTTCAAACCTTCCCAGCTGCCAATGTAATGTACAGTATCGACGTCGCCTACCGTCATGACTTGTCAGACAGGTTTTACAACAAACTTTTTTTTTGGTCCAGCCCATGTCTACATGACAGTTAAGAGTTGTCTTGTAGCTGTTCTGATCCTCAATACTATAAAGTCCAAGTCATCCGAAGAGCCAGAGATCCGCGCTCGAAGAGAAGGATTCCACAGGTACGTTTTCTAATTGACCTTACGCACAGGATTATGACTTGGAAGGATAGGATAGGCTGCTGCTAAAGAAAATAGCAGGCAACCCCACATTAACGTACGCACATTGGGGAACCTGGAGTCATTGTTTAAAGAGATAAATGTATCTAAAGTGAAGCAGTCTGCCTTTTTCCCACTTTTCGATGCTGTACTGTATTGCAATCGTCATATACGTTGCAATACGTGATGTAATAAACGCATTTTGTAACATCTCTCTATAGTCTCCCCGCTGCCGCACAGCTTCGGATTACAGGTAGGGAGCCGGTATTGCTGTTCAGACGTGCTGACAGGCGCATGCTGAGCCTGCCATTTGCCTATTGAGCGGAGGAGTGTACTTACTCCGAGTGTACTTAAGTGAGTGTCCTTAAAACCGGGGTATCCTGTACAGAGATCTAAATAGTCATAACGTGTTGTCTTGATTCTGATACTTCCTAGATTAACATTTAAGTATTGGTCTCTGGTAGTGTCTGTGGGGGTCTGCTCTGGTTAATCTGTAAATATCCCATTGCTAAATCTTGGAATTAGTCTATTAGGCAGGAGTCAAGTTGTTATAATACCTGGGGAAAAGAGTGTGAAGCACTTTTTACTTATTTATAAAACAAAATTATAGTCCTGTATAAGTTTTGAAAAGATCATCTTTTAAGTATAAATTATATCACATTTTGATCAGCAGATAGACTGCATCTAAATTCTATGAAACAGAAAAACATTCTGCTGAATGTGGTTGCATATAATGTGCTTCACTCAGTGCTACTGTGAGAAATGTTCAGCATTTAACATCTTTCACAGATACAAATAAATAATGACAGATACTTTAAGGGGCATTACATATTTAACGAAGTCATAAGGACTGCAACTATCTTCAACTGTTACAGTGCCTATAACCGTACTGGTTAATCACGCTGCACGCCCGGCAAACTAGAGACCCTATTGACCAATGCTTATATGTCATGTGATTAGAATGAGGTTTTTCTAGTTGATGATGGAGCGAAGCATCCCACTGAGTGCTCAAACTGATCAGAAAAATGTAGAGCCCCCCGTCACTTGACATATAATCAGCTGAGGTGGCAAAGCTTTGATTCCACTACTAAAGTGATGAGTTGGCCACAAATATCAGCTGCCACCCGCTTCCCCAAGTAAAGTTTGAAATGTTTTCCTTTTAACCCTACATTGACTGTCCCATTAATTCCATTGTCTCCTATCCCTTCAACAGGCTCAAGGACTAAAGCCCCACCCCTCACTAATACAGTGGGGCCTTCAGATACTAATTTGAAATACACAGATCAGCAATAGCACTGAATTTAAGACTTGTCGCTCAAAATTTAAATGAGCTTGTAAGTGCAGTAGTTTTTTTAACTCTTAATAATCCAGCGCTCATACTATAAAGTCCAAGTCATTCAGGAAGAGACCAGAGATCTCAGGTACAAAAGAAGGATTCCACAGGGTAACCTTTCTAATTTGACGTTTTAGCACGGATTTATTGTATCGGGAGATAGGCGGCTGCTAAGAACATACATAGATCTAAATAAGGTCAACGTGTTGTCTTATTCGATCTTCAATTAACATTTAGCAGTGATTGGTTCGTTATTGGTGCTGTGGGGGGGTGCTGCCCGTTACATGTGTTAATATATTGCCATTGCTTAGTTCTGGTGATAGTCATATTCGGGCAGGAGTCCAAGTGTGTAAATACTTGAACGAGGTGGAAGCACTTCTACTATTGTTACGTAAACCTCAAGTATAATCCACGACTTGTTTAATTACACAACATGTGTAATTGTTACCATTTCAGTTTTCGTACAGAACAACATATTTATATACACCCACTCTATACTTTATTGTTGCCGCTCAATACGACTTTAGCTTTCTCTACCACATACTGTGTTCAAAAGCTTATACTTTGCATTAACGCTTTTAATAAGACTCCAAAAGATCACCATCGAAGTCATCTTTTATGGTGTAAATGCAGGACCCCCCCCCCCCCCCTCCCCTAGACCACTACAATAGTTTTTTTAAGCAGTCACCCACTCTGCTTACAGCTTTATTTGAAATGAAATCCCTTGATTACAGTCTTATTTATTTTATGAAGAATAGCTTTATACGTAGACATAAACTATTATATTTTTATCTGCAGATTGCACCTTGTGTGAGATTGGCACAAGTCTTGTTTTTTGGTATCTCCTTTTTATATTTATTATTGACTATATACCTAATAGATTTTTTAAGCAATTGAGTTTCCTTCCCAGTAATAATGCTTGGTGCTGTTGCTTTGGTGCTTGTTGTAGCAATTTGCAACCTGCAGACTGTACGTATTAACACCTTATTGAAGATATGCCATCATTCAATGAGGGAATCCGTAGATGCAGAAAAAGTTGATGTATCACGACAAATTTAGGAGGCAACATTGACAAAATTGGCGTATTCACTCGGGAAATTAATATATAAAGAGTCAAAAATATATATTTTCACAAGTTGCGCGTGACGGATAAAATCTGTGTGGGGGGCCTGAATGTGGCCCCCGCGGACCTAGTTTGGAGACCTGCTGTACGAGGAATAGAAAATAGTTAAAGTGACCCCATTGTGGTAATTGGAAGTACAATAACAACAGAAACATGATAAATACACCTAGATATCAGACAATCATACAAGTGATTAAACTATATGTCATAAACAAAAGCATCCCACTACCACCTTCATAGAAAAGTGTCTTCTTTTTTTTCTTGCAGATAGTTTAGATAGACACAGTATGAGGGTAGCAGATAGCTTACATATGTCAAAACAAATCATTTGTAAAAATAAATGTAGATAGTAATCTTGCTAATACCAAAATGCGTTCTTTTAATCTTCAACATTTATACTCACATAATCATAAGTACAACAAGTCATGTCCCACTCGAATAATCAGGATGTATGGATAAAATCCAGTCTTGGCTAAGAGGCATCTTGGATCGAGCGCTGTGTGGCTATACTTAAATGTAACAGGGGGAAGCCTTACACAACAATCTGATCGCAGGTTATGGTATATTAGTTTAAAAAAAAAAAAAATATGCGCAAATGAAACAGAAAATCTTGGATGTACTCTGTTTACGAACCATGTAAACTCGTTGTCATGCTTTAGGTTTATGCTATGGATCGTTGACTGGAAGATCAAATCATCATGTTATCGGCCTGGTCATCGGTTCATACTTGGTGCTGCAATTGCCGCCCATCGTAATTTTTGTTGTTCTTGTGGTATAAGAATGTATAGATTGGTAACAAACTGAGATTTGTAATGTTGTGTGTTATAGAGGAATTAGCTTAGAAACGCAGTACATATTAGACAAAAGTGAACTAAGGACAGGGGCATGTTTAATTAGAGAGAATGTACATTATGATTAATTTTCTAAAATGAGAGGAATTTTAACGTATTTTTAAAATCATTTCGAAATGTTTACACCAGTTCCCATGGTTAGCAAAGTCTTGGGAAGGACTTCTCCCAATCTTTATCAAATGTCGTTTTAGTAACAGGCTGTTTGCCAGTCTCTCAAAGACCATAGAGTAAATTGTGCTCCTGTGTTTGTTTTTGTTGTACAATGATATAAAACCATCATTAGTCCAAACAAGATAAACATAAGTAGCTGATATGCTTCAATTCAGTGTTCCTGTAGAAAGAAATGCACACATTCATTTTTTCACAGATAAATAAGTAAAAAGTTACTTTAAAGGGGATTGTAATATTGTAAGGAATTCAAGAGGACTGACAACATCTTAACTGTACGTGCCCTGCAACACCGTCCTGTCGTAGATCACGGGTCAGCCCCGGGCACCAGAGCGACCTATGACCAAGCGCGATATTTCATTGATAGAATGAGGTCCTTTTTATAGGTCGATGATGGAGCTAAGCATCCCACTGAGGCTCAACCTGATAGAAAAAATGTAGAAACCCCTTCCCTTTCATATATACAAGCGAGGTGGTCAAAAGTTAAATTTAAATTTTTTTTTCTAACCAGCTACTGTATCTCCCATTAATCCTTTGTCCATATCCCTTCACAGGCTCCAAATTCAAAGCCCCTCCCCTCACTATTACAGTGGTGGACCTTCAGGATACTTATTTGAACTACCCAGATCATTCTAAACAGAGCAATATCAATGAATTGTAGGACATTGGCGGCTCAGATTGAAAGCACTTGTAAGTTACAGAGTGTTTTATTTTTTACTTCTTTCAATCCAAGCGCTCATGTGGACCATGGCCCATATTTACAAGCATATTTCCCACAAGACATCTCTCAGGTATATCCATCGTGAATGTAGCGATAACGGTGTTTGATGTCGAACAACCACTTAGTAACGTGGCGTGTATATCTAAACGGAGTGTCATAAAGAATTAACACAATTAGAAAAGGCCCTTTGTTAGGAAAAAGGCCAACTAAGGAAAGTGTATGTGTTTCATACTGTTTGTTAAATGAGGCGAATGATACCTTCAAAAAATATGTATATGTATGTTTTTTAAATGTAAACACAAAGCTTTTTACGATATTTAATTAAATAAGTCTGATGAGAAGACTGTTTTCCGCCTAAATAAACAGACCCATGTTGTTTTGGTCTCTGTTGTACGTAATTATGAGACATCATAAGTGAAAAAATAAACATAAGATAGCTGATATTCTTGATCTGTAGCACAAGAAAGAGAAAAGTAATATTTACATTCACGAGACAACCGCTAAGTAGCAGGGGGCTTTAAAGGGGTATTATATTCTAAGAAGGAACTCAAGTGATGATTCTTTTACTAATGTAAATGCACAAATATATATTACTGATATGGGACTTTGCCAGTAAGGGTAAGTTAGGTTAGGTATCGCATGCACACACATTGACGTATACATTCCACTATGTCTATATCCTTTTTGACATAATGTGGTTGGCTGTGTTGACAGTGGATATTGATATTTTACATGGTAGTTTTGTTTAAGGGGATTAATGGATGTTTTTGCCATGAACGGGTGATTCTTAGGCATACATCCAACTTGTATCTCTAAGCTTCAATGGTGGTTATTTAGCAGTCCTCCCACGTTAACTCTGGGGAAAAACAGGTGACAAATTGTCAACCAGATTCAACCACAAACTCGCACTTGGTGAGCGGTATAACTGAAATAATGAACCCTAATATCAAGATAATGGATCCACAAGAGTGGTGCAATCCTTATCAAAGTCTGCACCCGTTTTATTTGACTCGACTCCTGCTCAAATTAATGTCTATTTTTATGACTTCTTTTTAAAAAAAAAACAGCTTACGACGAATTCGTAAAATTCAGACTGAGATAGCATATAATACAGTGTCTGCAGTTATCTGTTTTCCTAAGGTATGTTACTGACATTGCTCGCGGACTATTGCTTGGTTTACTCATATTGCTACTTAGTTGTAATAGCCCTAAAATGGATGATTATTATTTATTGAAGGCGAATGACAAAGACACTTATGAGCAACATTCAAATGTCTCAGAGGGTCCCCAAACCACACCTTAATCAATACAGACCGCAGAACAGCTTGCGCTACTGTCAGCAGGATCTGTGGTAATGACATTTGGCACATATCACGTTGTTTTTTTATTCACACGTTAACTTCGGATTTTTTAAGCTTGTTCTCGCTGTTATACAGCACCAGTCCATGGTAAATGTGAAAAAAAGTGGCTGGCAAGTAACCCTACTCCACAGGCAGTTTTCACCTGTTTGGACCATCAGACCTTGAGGATGGTTCTGGCATTTGTGTATGGAGCTGGTTTGCAGCTACATAATAGGTACACAACGAAGTTGAGGGATGTAAAAACCGTTGGGACCCATAGAAGGCCTCATTAGTATAGAGTATGTTAGCATGTTCCATTCCATCATGGCGCGTCCACGAAAATTACTGCCTTCGGTTGCTGGCCCATTGTTACGTCTCTGACCTGGCTTTGATCAAAAGTTTTGCTTAACCACCCATATATGGAAGTGTAGGCTTCAGGCCTACACGTAAAAAGTGGCATTAGATGCATAAAATGAGCCTCTGAGGGTACGCATTTGCATGTAGTAACACAGACATCACTGGCTTGCATGTTAAGTCATGTAACAGATATCCTGTGTGCCGATTATGAAGTCAGGGTTGATTACTCGTGCACTTTAGGGGTGTTTTGTTTCTTCTGGTTATGTTGCTTAACCTCCCCATCAATAAGTTTAGTGACATTGTTTCTCTGACCAAGGGTTGACCGTGTTTGCGCTGGCCATAATTTATTCAATCTCCTTTGGGTTGCTAAGGCTCTCAACTAAAACACTTCAACACATTTTTTTTTCATTACGAAACCCTTGTATTTCCATACCACAATTGTTGACAGCTGGACAAGGTCTTTGTGCAACTATAATTACAGTTGTTTATTCTCTGGCAGTGCGTCCCAGCAGACTATTAAAAAAGATATACCATACACACCACCCCCATCGATACTCATATTACATTAATCTGATCGTTGCTGTTCCTGGGGGCAAGTAATGGTAAGTTAAATAAAGAAATGTATTTAATGTAACAGTGTTTTTTTTTGCTTTTTGATATCTTCATTTTTTTTTATGCATATCATTTCTTGCCACTGTATGTATGTATGTATGTATGTCTAGAGAGATATATACATACAGGGTAAGAAATGATAGTGTTGTTAAAGCTTGATTTTCTGTATTGTAAATGA
>WSYH01015648.1:0-13983 GCA_036426205.1 Ascaphus truei | reverse complement strand
ATCGCGGCACCTCCTGCCTAGTGGGAATAAAACCCACCTGGTTGTGGTGAACACAGGAAAGACACGAAACTCCTTCAAGCGATTGGTCAATATCTTAGCGAATAGTTTTCGTCAGTGTTTATGAGAGAGCAGGCCAGGATCAAGGCATTGACTGGTATGATATGCCATCTTAGAGTTTATTGAATAATATCACCAAAGGGGAATCAAAAATTTGGAGACCTTTTATAATACATGTCAGAGAAGCGATCGGGCCAGGAGATTTCATATTTAATGTTGTTTGATCACCAAAGCTATCTCTTCATTAGAAATGGGTTGATTGAGTTTTTGTTAGTAATAGTTCTGGGTTTAATTTAGTAAAATGGCAGGACTGTAGATTAAAGGTAATGCTCGAATTAGAAGATATACATTGGTCTGTACTTTTGTTCTCATAAGTTGGGAAGAAGTCCTAACTCATGGCAAGGTCATGGACGAGGACCCCATATTTAAGATGTATGGCATGAAGTTATTGATCCTTGTTACCCTGAGCCTTCCGGCCAGCATAGTATGGACTTCATTCCACCACCACCCCCCCCCTTTTTCCCTCAAAAAATGTTTGAGAATCTCATGGCCTGTCGATGGACATAAATTTAGCTTTTCATGGTTTTGATCATTTAGCTAAGAGCTTATTAGAATGGTCAAGTTAATCTGGTTTGCATTCTTGAATTCAGAGATTAACTCCTGGATCCTCTTCAACCTGGTATTAGTTATGTGAGAGCTGATTTTAATTAGCAGGGCTCTGGTAAATGCTTTGTGGGCCAGGGGACTTCCTGAGAGCTATTGGTATCAAATAAGAACGTAAGCTCTCGTCCCTTTTTTAATGCCTAAATTTATGTGCCAGACAAAAGACAAAGACTGTCAGTGTCACAACTTAATAAATTAAACCATTATTCTTACATTGCGCGAAAATCGAACATGGGCAGTAACTGGTGTCATTTCATACAGTGGGTTGAGCATATCTATTATGCTTAGTGGTTCATGCCAAAACAATCTTTCGTAAATCAATTTTTTTGATGAGGTGCTATTCGAGTTGTGTTAAGGCACTGGCCATGTTACATTTGCAGTAACTTCTTCCATCTTCTGTCCGGTTATCAAAATTCACTGATAAAGCTTCAAGCAGACTTCAAGTCAGATGATTAGCAGAGTAATCACGGTGCTCCTGGCCACTTTGATAGCTATTTGCAGCTTGCTGCTGTGTTGGTGTTATTTTTATCTGTACAGCATTTTCATGCTCTTCTTTCACAGACAGCAGTGGGAATTTTCCAAAGTTAAGTGCATTTATTTTTGTCAATATCACTCTTGGTGAAGGTCCGAATGTGTTGATGCTTGATGTTGAAGTAATTATTGCACCTGCCTCAGCGCAAGGCAGTGATATACTCATTTTGATAATCTTTGACTACTTTCTAATTTCTTATTAGTGGCTTACACATGTATTACAAAGTATGTTGACTCCAACAGGTGGGGTAGTAAAGTACTGGGGATAACAAAAGGCCATGTAAAGATATCAGCTAACTGCAATAAAAAATATCCGATCCATAAATGGTCTTCTCAGACAATTCTCAATATCATTTACAACCCCTATTGTACTATGCAGCTTTCCTTTCACATCCATTTCAGATTGTTTTATATATGTTTCAACCTCAAACACAATTGTTAGGTTCCTTCAGTTGTATTTATAAATTGATATGTGTATGGGGCTATGCATAAGGGGCAGGACAGACCTTTTGCCTTAATATGAGGCATTTTGAACATGTATACTAAATCCGGTACAGTAGTTTCGCCTTTGGTGTCCAATGTACATGAACTTGCGATTGTAAGATTTGCAATAGAAATGTTATGGGGAGGTCCTGGCATACATAAGTAAGAGACATATCAAATTCTGCATCACATTCTTCTAACTTCTACACCGAGACTTGGTGTGAACTATCCATTTAAAGCAACAAACGTAAGAAACTTAAACGTGTCTTGCACTTGACACAGATGCAAAACCAAACCTTTTGGACCGTGATGTTGATGCATTTTCCGTACCTTTATGCAAACCCTATTGAATAGAAGAAGTTTGTTCAGAGCCTCACATCGTGTAAAGGAGACAGTGTGTTACGACAGCACCTTGAATCCAAGGACTTTTGAAGTGAAATGTGTCTTTCATCTGGTATTATTTGGTGCTTGTAACAAGCATATTACCAAAAAATAATGATCTTTTCGGTTTTAAAACACCTGTGCTATATTGCTTACACCACAAAATGAACATTTATTCGAGCCACCAATTTCCCATCATCAAGGGGTAATATTGTTCCAGCTGATGATGCAATTCAACCAGGGTCTTGCATTCCGATTTAAAAATGGCCCCCAACATATTTTGAGTTTGACGGGCGTGATCTAGGCCTTTGGCCCTCTTAAAGAAAAAAATCTTGCATTACGATGTACGATGGCACAATTCTTAGTTTTGTTCCTTTAAATGACAATATGCCTCAACTTTGATTAACTAATTTGCAGATAGAGGGGCTGTATAACACATTGTCTGGGAAGGGGTTAATGGCATGAAATATACGCTTCTGATATATTATATGGAGTATATCCCGTTCCAGTGGTCTGGCTCCAGCAATATATGTGCCACTCCAGGCACAAAAATTGCAGCGGGGGTCAGGGTTTGCTTCTCTGGCCAATAGAAATCCTCAACATCATCAATAGATTATATCACAGCTTTCTATTGGGGACTGGCAGACATATTTGTATTTTCTTTTAGACAACTAGAATGCATGAAAAGTCTTGGGAACTGAAGGTCCCCGGACATAGGGAAACAAAGGAGGATTTTCAGGACCCCTGGTCGGGTAAGCTTTTTTAAAACAGCGACTGCATTAATATAAAAGTGTTAAAATAACTTCTGCACTTGTGCAGATATTTTGATGAATCATTCATAATCCATGTAATCCATGCAAGATCCATCCAGCTGGATGAAATGTACTGGGCTTCGTTGACAAATGCAAGGTCATTAAGGTCAGAAGAAACAAAAACTGTTCTGAATGCTGTCTTTTGGAAATTGTTTGGTTAATTTACTGCTTTTAGGAATATTAACTTCTTTAGTTTCAGTTTGGCTTATGAAGCATTACTTTGCATTCCTTTTTTAGATCACTGAATCAGAGGGATAAAAACAGTGGTTGCTGATATGCAAAAACATACTCCAGATCCAGTGAATGACACACAGACATGCAATGTTTATTATACAATCTTAATATGTGTATCATGTACACCATTCCTGGCAACTGGTAGTTACACTCCCCAAATCACAGGTCACCAATTATAGCTAAGGAGAGGACTAAGGAGCTAAGGAGGATGAGAATGTCCCAGTTTTGTTACACAAAATGCTTTGATACAATACATAAATCCCTCTCTATATTTAGTTGATTTGGAAAGGTTTGTTTCCTCTTTTTATGTTCTAGAATGCATACCCAATTCATTAAATGGCTACACAGCAAGCATCTCATTTGATTTGATATTCTGGAGTCAGTAAAAACAATACATACAACCTGCCATTTAATATTTAAAGTACCGTTTTTGTCCCAGTTATCAAATCTGGCAGTGATTTTAATCCTAACTTACTGATTTTTGCATTAATATTTGATTTTGAGAACAGCCAAGAAATGTATGGGAGATATTTTTATTAAATTGTTGTCATTCTTGAAACAAGAAGAAACACAATCGATTTATAAAGCAGCAGCCTGCACTGATCACCGTTTCTTTTCGGATTTTATTTTTTTAAACTTACTTTAAAAGGTATCTCGTGTGCACTTTGGGGATGTTTTATTTTTAAAATATGATGCTTAATTCAGGAGATATTAGCAGATGAAATATTAAGTGTCTGGAAATGAAGCATGCAATGATTTTTTTTTAAGAGCGGTATTTGCTAAGGTGGCGAGATACTATGACCAAGATGCCTGAAGCTCCGTTAGCCTATTTAACGTACTGTATCGTTAACCAACATGAACGTAACGTTAATCTTAACATCTATGCACTAAACAGAATAACGTTTCGATAACTATGAGCGTTTCCCAACTCCAGTCCTCAGGGAACCCCAACAGGTCAGGTCTTAAGGATATCCCTGCTCCAGCACAGGTGGCTCAGTCTGAATGACTGAGCCGCTGATTGACCCACCTGTGCTGGAGCAGGGATATCCTTAAGACCTGACCTGTTGGGGTTCCCTGAGGACTGGAGTTGGGAAACACTGACCTAGAGTTAACCACTGAAATAACGTATCAATACATTTCTGCGGATGTTAGACTTACTCATATGCAAATCAGAAGCTAATGAACTGTTAGCCTAACATCACATATGCACTAAACTTTGTTAATATTAGTGCAGGGAATTAATGTTACGATAAATACGTCTCCACCAAAACTTGCCGTTATTCCCAGCCAGACCATGATTATGCTAACATTATTGTGTCGAATTCCCTATAAAGACAAATACATGTTAAAGTTCATGTAAAAAGGTGTACCCCGGGGGTGCGCATGCAGTGTCGAGGAGGATGAGAGCACTCCGAAGCTGCTCCGTGGACTTCGCTGTGATCGCGGATGATTTAGCCCTCCAAACCGGCTAAACTCCCCCCCCCCGCCAGCGGAACCTACAGGGATGCCTACCCCCAAAAAAGATCGAAAGCCACCGACCCCCTTAGTGTCCGTTACTTCCTGAAAGCATCCTCTCCGGTTCCCGAAATCCAAGAAGGCGCCCGCGAGGGCACACGTGTGTACATGAACAACAGGATCAGCCACAACAACAAGGGGGAAACTTTATTGATACAGATCAAGTCACAGAAGAAAATTCCCAAATCACCCCAAAGGCTTCAAAAGTTGTTTAGAGAGATGCAGGGTGTCTTTCAAGTGGCTCTTGATAAGGTTGTTGCTGAATTTTTAAGGCAGATGTGACTTCCCTGAAAGAGCGAACATTGTAGCCGGAAAATAAACTCGAAGAATCCCTGCAGAGTCAGAGTTCAATTGAAGACGAGCTTTTCAGACTTAATGATGTAATCAGGAACCTGAATGACACTGTTGATGATTTGTAAAACCGGGAAAGAAGGCAAAACCTTAGAGTAAGAAATATCCCGCAAGCAGTTGTTTCGGGTGAGTTGCAACCCTATCTAACAAAACTATTTACCCAAATAGTTCCGTCCCTTCAAACAAGTGACCTATATATGGACAGAGCACACCGAGCCTTAGGTCCAAGATTCACGGACCCTCGGGAAATGCAGGGACGTAATTGTCAAATTACACTATTACACACTAAGGATTACACACTATTACACACTCAGCTGCCTCTCCTTCCTCCATCTCCGCTCAGGACTTTGCTGACTATTTTAAGGAAAAGGTGGAATCCATACGTCAGAACATCCCCTCTGTTTCTTCCTCCCATCCTGCACCTCTTCCTAACTCTCCTCCTGCATCCCTTGACTCTTTTTCCACTGTCTCAGAGGAGGATGTGTCGCTGTTGATCGCCTCTTCTCCCTCTACCACTTGCCCTCTTGACCCCATTCCCTCCCATCTCCTAAAACCTCTTGCTCCTACTATAATCCCTACGCTCACACACATTTTTAACTCCTCCCTCTGCTCTGGAACCTTTCCATCCTCCTTCAAACATGCAACAGTCATACCATTACTCAAAAACAGCAAGCTTGACCCTACCTGTTTTTCTAACTATCGACCTGTCTCCCTCCTGCCTTTTGCCTCTAAACTCCTTGAACGTCTTGTATTCTCTCGCTTGCTCCATTTTCTCAACACCTATTCTCTCCTAGACCCTCTACAATCTGGCTTCCGCACTGCTCACTCCACGGAAACAGCCCTCACAAAAATAACTGACGACCTTCATGCTGCCAAAGACAGAGGTCATTACACTCTGCTCATATTACTCGACCTCTCTGCAGCATTTGACACCGTGGACCACCCTCTTCTCCTTCACATTCTCCATACTCTTGGTATTCGGAACAAAGCTCTATCCTGGATCTCATCCTACCTCTCCCATCGTACTTTCAGTGTCTCTTCTGCTAACACCTCCTCCTCTATTGATCTCTCTGTGGGGGTACCCCAGGGCTCTGTCCTTGGACCTCTTCTCTTTTCTCTGTATACACTCTCTCTGGGTGACCTAATAACATCTTTTGGGTTTAATTATCACCTCTATGCTGACGACACACAAATATACTTTTCAACACCCGACCTTACACCTGCTGTACAAACCAAAGTTTCTGAATGTCTCTCTGCTATATCATCCTGGATGGCCCTCCGCCGCCTTAAACTCAACATGGCTAAAACAGAGCTCCTCATACATCCTCCCAAACCTGGCCTTACTACCTCCTCCCACATTACTGTTGGAACTACGATCATTCACCCAGTAGCCCAAGCACGCTGTCTAGGGGTCACACTCGACTCCTCTCTCACATTCGCCCCTCACATTCAAAACATTTCTAAAACCTGTCGCTTTTTCCTCCGCAATATAACTAAGATACACCCTTTCCTCTGTTGCTCGACTGCTAAAACTCTGACTCAGGCCCTCATTCTCTCCCGTCTTGATTACTGTAACTTCCTGCTGTCCTGCCTTCCTGCCTCTCACCTGTCTCCCCTACAATCTATCCTAAACGCTGCTGCCAGAATCACTCTACTCTTTCCTAGATCTGTCTCAGCATCTCCCCTCCTGAAATCCCTATCCTGGCTTCCGATCAAATCACGCATCTCACACTCCATTCTTCTCCTCACTTTTAAAGCTTTACACTCTTCTGCCCCTCCTTACATCTCAGCCCTAATTTCTCGTAATGCACCATCCAGACTATTGCGTTCTTCTCAAGGATGTCTTCTTTCTACCCCCTTTGTATCTAAAGCCCTCTCCCGCCTTAAACCTATTTCACTGACTGCCCCACACCTCTGGAATGTCCTTCCCCTCAGTACCCGACTAGCACCCTCTCTATCCACCTTTAAGACCCACCTTAAGACACACTTGCTTAAAGAAGCATATGAATAGCACTGTGGATATTCTGAACACATGATACATAAAGCTTGGCCCCCTGCAGACGCACTTACCAGAACTCCCTCCTACTGTCTCTGTACGTTCTCCCTACCTACCAATTAGACTGTAAGCTCCTCGGGGCAGGGACTCCTCTTCCTTAATGTTACTTTAATGTCTAAAGCACTTATTCCCATGATCTGTTATTTATATTATCTGTTATTTATTTGATTACCACGTGTATTACTGCTGTGAAGCGCTATGTACATTAATGGCTCTATATAAATAAAGACATACAATACAAGGAGAAAATAATGAGAGGCTGAACGAATCAAGATAACGTGGACTTTCAAGATTCTAGGATCCAGATCTACAATCTCAAGAAGAAGAAGCCTCCGTCCAGTCACAGCGATCCTCAGAGATAACGAGATCCGCTATAAATGGGCTTTCCCAAATCGACGGGTCGTAAACAAAAACGGGAAAACTTTTCGTTAAGATTCCCGGAAGAGGCAGAGAAATTCCTAGGAGCCCTTGGTGTACCCGGCCTGCAGTCCGTGAAACCGCAGCATTCCCTGAGGCCAGAGAGACCACCAGAAGCCTCACAACAGAGTGAAAAAGGGGGCCATTCTCAAGCTCGCGATACCGTCTGCCCGACCTGACGGAGCAAAGGGTTCTGTCACCATGGCTAGAGTCTGATCACCTAGTAGAAGAGCTTGGAGGCTCAGAGTTTATGATCCGCGGCAAACTTTCTTTCCCTGCGATTTTTGATATCTTCGCTGTTCCCCTGAGGTCCCGTTCGATCAAGGTGGGGAGCAAAAAATCTAAGAGAAAGATAACTTTTAACAGAATCAAAGTTATTTTTGTTAAATTTCTGTGGACAATCTCATCCTAACCATTTTACTAATTTTTCTAAGTTCCTAAACTAAATTCCCATTTATTATTGTTACAGGTTCCCAAATTCTGTTTATAAAAGGGGTAGGAGTGTAGAGGTTAAGAGATTTGGAGAAATCATTATGAAGGAGTACTTCAATGGAGTTTGGGGTGCCCCGATGTCCCTGAGGCTTGCCCCCCCCCCCTCCCTATTTAGGCTTCTTTTAGCCCTTTATTTTGGTCCAGAGCAAGAACCATAGTCAAAAGGTTTTAGGATGGATAGTAGGTCCATCACATCCCATATACTCTTTGTTGTTTTTTCTGTTTTTGTTTCCATCATTTTTCTCCTCCCCCAAGGCGTTTCCCCCCACCTCCCCCAGTACCATCACAGATCAACAGGGAGAATATGCCTCCCCTCTTTCAAAGAAGTTTGTAGTAAATCATCAAGATCAGGTAACAACACCAACACAATATACATTATATATTAGGATAAACAGAGAGCTAGCCTTAACATGTATCACATGGCTAATCAATTATCTATAAATGTAGTCTCTCTAAATGTAAAGGGACTACATTTGAACATCAAAAGGAGACTAGCCCTGAGAGAATTTAAGAAAATGCAGGCGGATATTTTGTTTCTCCAGGAAACTCATTTTAATACAAAAGACCCACCCAACACATTTCAGGGTACCTACCCATTAGCATACTAGTCTTCTTTTACCAAGAAAAAAAGAAGAGTGGCTATTCTGATAAAAACAAAATGTCCCATTCCAATTGGAAGGAGTAAAAAGAGATAAGAAGGGTATATCTATAATGCTAAAGGTTTTTTTTTTTTTTTATCTGGGATTAAGGTAATAAACACACAGATACCCAGCAAGCTCTAAACCCCCCCACACCCCACACCCAAAATTACCACATAATATATATATGTATATAAGTGTCAATTGGAGTGCTACTGGACGTGGCTAAATGTATATGTAACGATGTTTCTGGCCCGGCCTGACCCACCCAATCTCACATTGGCCCCTGTGGTCTAACCGGCCCCCATTACAGTGTGGTAGTGTTGATGGGGCACCTGTTGGCTACAGGACTCCTGAGTCTCCCGCATGATGGTGTGGGGGAGAACCCGTCCAGACAGGCAGCTGAGGTAGTGTGCTGAGTCTCACCTAGTTCCAGTGCAGCGCCTCCACCTCATCAGGGTCCTGCGTCCGCAGGGGATGATCCTGGTGAGGAACTCCTCGGTGGTGCAACCTCCTGTGTAATCATTGGACTCTCACACACAGGGGTTTCTCTGATCAGCTCCATCTTTATTGACACGGTGGGCTAGTGCCCTCCACAATGGGGTGTATTTAGCCGATCATCTCGCCCGTGCTCCCCTTTGATAGGTATGTCACCTAGATTTGGGATTCACTATTCCGCAGGAATCACTGCCTGTGCCAGGTCCCTGGACACAGTCTCCATGGAGTTTATATACACAAACTGACACTCTAGCAGAACTTGAACACTCCTCTTAGCCGAACTCCTTCCTCAACTCAGACTTCAGGTAGAACTAACTTTAGAACACAGTGCTGTGCCTTATGTAACTTCTGAGGCTGACACACCTCTGACATCACTAACCATGGAGTCAGAGCATGTGACCAGTCCCATCCATACACAGGGCACCCCACCAGGGTGTGAGGGAAAACCTCCATGATTACTGCTGGCATGCCCACACTTACCAGGCCTTGCTGCCAGCAGGAGAGATGACTGTAGGCATTTTACATGACCGCTACATTCTCCCCCTGGTGAATCCCATCGTCCTCGCTGGGACCTAAATTTGTATACCTCTTTCCAGGAAGCACTGTAACGGAAAACATAATTAACATCACACAAATTTCCTCATAATGCAGTACACATGAATACAGTCATCCGCCAAGCCCGCCCTGACCAGCAGCCACAGACCCGCGTGATGCACAGTACCACCTAAAAATAGTGATAGGGGTCCGGTTTCTTTACTTCTCTACCCCCCATATCCAGAACTGTTACTGAGAAATGCCTGGGTAATCCCCTCTCTGGTCTATATGTTACTCTGTGTTTATAGATATTTCTCCCAATGGCCCATATGCGGATTAAATGTTCTATCCGTTCCTCGGCCTTCTTTCCTATCACGGAACTCCCTCTCCCCACTAGGTGCATTTCTATGGCCTCCCTAAGCCACCTATCCCGATTGTCCTCTATCTCATCCATGAGAGGCTCAGGGACATACGGGTACTCCAACCCGTGGGAAGATTTATACCGAGCCATTATGGTTCTCTCGGCCCTACTAATTCTAGTCAGGTCAGCCTTACCTGCCCTCCCAGGCAACACCCATGATAGGGGCTCATCAGGATCCACGGGGTCTGATAGTATGCTAGGACCCATAGGCTCTATTTCCCTATTCTCAATCTGCAGCCATCGCTCCTGCAGCTCTCTGTCCCTCTGTTCTGGGGTAAACTCTCCCACAGCCCACCAATAGTCCACTACATCCTCTCGCCGGATGAGGAACCGAGTGCGGTCCATCCAGGCCGAGTACCCTTCAAATAATGGGGCCCACCACCGGTTCTCCCGGAATCTGTTTGACCCTCCTGAGTCCCTATCATCGTCCATGGAAAATACCCCTGATGACCGCTCAGACCGCGGTACAGACCACCTAAACGACCCCGGGGCCTTTTTTACCGGCGCCGGAACTGCAGGGGGCAACCACCGGCCTTCCGCAGCTGCTCTCAATTCTCCCCCTCCCCTGGAGATACCTTCCGTAGCGCCACTGCGCTGTCTTTCCCCAGTCCGTCTCCCCTCCTCTTCTGAGGGAATGTCCACTGATTCCAGGCTAGGCAGGGAACCCGGGGACCGTGTGACAGGGGTAGGGGCTTTAGCTAAGGCATGGGGTTGGGCATACGGACGGGGTAGTGATTGCCACGGGGCTGCGACCCGTTCCTGGCTGTCCGTAGATAATTCAAAGGATGATACTTCACCCTCCTCAGTCCTCAGATCGCCCGTCCAGCTTCTGAGCCGTTGATGTGATTGGGGACCTTCCCCCAATCGCCGAAGCGTCGCTGCAACTTCTCCATGGGTTCCGCCGTCACCATCGGAAACGATGTCTTCCCCGGAACCGGAAGCGTCGCCATCTTGCGTGGGACCCCCATGCGGGATCTCTTCTTCTACGACGACATCCGGTTGCTCCGCCGTCGCCGCCGGAAGTGATGCCGTCACTCCACGTGCACTCGGGGCCTGGCGCGGCCCTTCCAGCGCTTCGCCGTCCGCTGCAACCAAGTAAGTAATAGGGCTGCTTGGCTTACCCATCCGCAGGGGTATAGGCGTCTCTCTCCCGTCTCCTAGATCAGGTCCTGGGATGGCGGGACTCCGTCTGTCGGCGCGCCGATCTGCGGGGGACGCCCTGTTCTCAAGGCCACCACCCACCCCACGGGGTGTCGCCCTTCCGGTCTGCCTTTTTGGCTCCGCTTTTAACACCGCCAGCTCACGGAGGTCCTCGTCCGAGTAATCCCCTTTTCCTGACTTAGGGGTCTCCGAGCGGAGTGAAAGTCTCTTTTCCCCGATTGCGGGGGTTGATTCAACCGCCTCAATCGCCACTGACCCAGCCGACTTGGCCGGCTCCAGTCCCTTGTCTCCTGGACTCGCGCGGTTGATCCATAGCGTGCCCGGGGACTCGGCGGAGCGCCTTGCCATGTCCACCGGGGGGTCAGCAGGCTGGATTGGGATAAACGTGGGCATAGGCCACAGGTATAAAGTCCCGCAATGAGGGCAACGTGCCGCCGTGTTGACCGTGCCTCCGGGCAGCCCGCATTGTAGGCATAGCCCAACCACCGTCTCGGTATTGGCCACCCTCACTACTAGCAACCCGCCGGGTACTGAGTAGGGCTGGGTGGAGACCATCGTGCCCACAGTGGAGGAGCAGGCCATTCTTTGTACAGGAGCCACTTCCTGTACAGGTCTCTTCTTCTCAGTGGTTCCTCGCAACTGACTGATGGAAGTTGCTGGATCCGCCACTCCCTGCTTCGGCTCCTCCCTTCTCTGACAGAGCTGGAACCCGCCCCCAGGGGTTGCAATAATGGGCGGGTCCCACAGGGGAATATCATGCCCCTTAATTAAGGCCGCACCTCTCTCAGTCCTGGTGGGCGCGGTTAGCGTTTTCGCGCCAGTTTCCTCCTCAGAGCTGGAGTCTTTTCCCGCGGCTAGTTCCCGCCTTCTCCTTGCAGCAGCTTTTTGCACAAGGTACCCTTCTTTCTTGCAACTTATCTCCACGGCCGGAACTACTTTTTGTAGTGGCGCCGTCTGAATATCAGTCCCTGGGCCCAGTGGGTGCATTCCCACAGGCCATAGTTGAAAGTCACTCCCCCTGGTAGAAATCAGGGGAGGGTCCCATAGACTAAGCGGTTGACTCAGCACAGGGGCTGAGTTAGTCACTGTCCATCCTGGCGCAGCCATAGCTTTCGCGCCATGCCCCCCATCAGGGCGGGGCTCTGCTGTTCGCGCCATTCCCGGCCAACTCTTTGCAAGTCCTGCATCAGCCATTTTTTCTGCGACTGGCCCATGCGGTTTCCCTAGCAAGCAGGAACCGCCATTTTGGTTGATTTTTACGCCCAAAAAGTCCATTTGTTTGCTCTCCTCGCGGGGTTCTCCCCCAATTATTACAATTTCCTCACACTCTTCAAGGGTGGCCCCTTGGTGTCCCAGACAGGATAAAAACGGGGCAGCCACGGCCTTCGCTCCGCTCCAGAGCAGATTGGTCAATGATAACTCGGCAACAGTCTGCTCTTCAGTGGGTTGCACGCCACGGGTGCCCTCCCCATCAGCCTCTGTCCGCCATTTCATGTTCTCCGCCCCACGCGGATCCTCCACTCTCTCGTAACAGTTATCGTACATGGGGCTCCACTCTGCGGGGCAGCCACCACACCGGTACAATAAAGATTAGCTTCAGATGCACCACCACATATGTACCTTATCTAGGTGTGACCCAGTGTTGCACTACCTCAGGCTAGGCTCACTCTCTCAGTGTCTGCTGTGACTCCTTCCTCCCAGTCTGTGCTCCCTACGGTGAGTGTCTGGAATGGGCTAGTTACTCTGGCTCTGCCATGCAGTACTTGGGGAGTCTACCTCTCTTGGTCAGCCTAGCGCAGACCCTCTCCAGGATTCCTGACCAAGTTAACAGGCTATCCCTTCTGGCATCCTACCAACTAGCACTGCCTCAAGGTGACTCGGTCAGCTATAGCCCGGCTCCAAACCCCTCACTCCTTTCAGGCCCCTAGGTTGTCCCTGCGAACTGACAATATCCCGTCAGCCCCCTGACCACCCCTAGGTCCGTCCCTACGCAGCACAGAGTGGCAGCAGACTCTATCCCTGTTTCCCAGTGTGCCTAGCTAGAGCCTGTCCTGATGACAGATCTGATCTCAGCAGCTCGCCTCCAAATGTAACGGTGTTTCTGGCCCGGCCTGACCCACCCAATCTCACATTGGCCCCTGTGGTCTAACCGGCCCCCATTACAGTGTGGTAGTGTCTGATGGTGCACCTGTTGGCTACAGGACTCCTGAGTCTCCCGCATGATGGTGTGTGGGGAGAACCCGTCCAGACAGGCAGCTGAGGTAGTGTGCTGAGTCTCACCTAGTTCCAGTGCAGCGCCTCCACCTCATCAGGGTCCCTGCGTCCGCATGGGGATGATCCTGGTGAGGAACTCCTCGGTGGTGCAACCTCCTGTGTAATCATTGGACTCTCACACACAGGGGTTTCTCTGATCAGCTCCATCTTTATTGTCACGGTGGGCATAGCTGCCCTCCACAATGGGGTGTATTTAGCCGATCATCTCGCCCGTGCTCCCCTTTGATAGGTATGTCACCTAGATGAGGGATTCACTATTCTCGCAGGAATCACTGCCCTGTGCCAGGTCCCTGGACACAGTATCCCCTGGAGTTACTAGAACATAACTGACACTCTAGCAGAACTTGAACTACTCCTCTTAGCCAAACTCCTTTCTCAACTCAGACTTCAGGTAGAACTCTCCAGCAACTAACTTTTAGACACAGTGCTGTGCCTTATGTAACTTCTGAGGCTGACACACCTCTG
>WSYH01015647.1:0-13991 GCA_036426205.1 Ascaphus truei | reverse complement strand
GTCCATAACTTGGGGGGGTGAGTGACATTGGAAGCTCAAAATAGTTGAGTTGACCTACAAATCTGCCGCAGAACGTACAGTGAAAGTTTGGTTGTGCTAAATGGTGCCGTTTGTGAGATTTCGATGCTTCTGACATACAAACAGAATCCAACTTAGAGCTATAGTATAGATTCAGACAACGGCGCATAAACACATAAACACATAAACACATAAACACATACGATACAGATAAAATTGTTGGGAATGTTACCCTTATCCCATAGTAATAGTATGGGTGCTAATAAATAATGGACCACCATATGCCTACAATTAGCAATAATTATTGGTGTATATACAGCACCCAGAATCAAGCATGCAAAATAACAGCCTGTTACCATAACAGGTCAAGAAGGGGGTACCAGTATCTCACATATCCAGCAGTATATGACAAGGGTACTATACAGGACCAGCTTTTGCTCACATTGGCTTGATTCAGCTATTTCCTCCTGGACGTTGTGTGAGGATTGTTACAGACACAGTCCCTGCCCAGATGAGTTTACAATCTATGTTTGGCGCCTGAGGCACAGGGAGATAAAGTGACTTGCCCAAGGTCACAAGGAGCCGACACCGGGAATTGAACCAGGTTCCCCTGATTCAAACTCATTGTTTACAGAGTCAGTGGGGCATTATTCTCGTCGGCTCCGAAGTTGTCATTACCAAACTGCACATTTTTGCATGTTCACAAAGCAGCGGAATGAAATATGAGAAAGAATTGTATTCTCTATTGCAAATTGCATTTTCCAAACCGTCTCTATAAAAAGTGACAATTTCTACTGACTGGATGAGGGCGGACAACCTCCTAATGTAATATTATCTCCATATGTATATATGTCCCCTCCAACCTCCCCCCAAATAAATTAAGGAGAGATGCCTGTGCTGACAAATGAACATACCTGAGGTACTGTGGGAGATATACTAATGCACTTTAGAAGCGGGTTGTCAGAATTCAGAGCTACTTCAATAGGTCCCAGTCTTTTATTCACTAAGCCGTAGCAGGAATTGTACCTTTTATTAGAAATACTTTAAAAAAGGCTTTAGAAAAACTATGTTATAATTACACTGCATCCTTTCACATATCAGTATAAAAGTTAATTAGCAGATTGTAACAAATATGTATCCAGGTATATATTATATTATGTATGCTGTGCAGGGACTTATTTCCATTACAGTTAGTTTTGTACAGTGAAACAATTAAATGTTTGTTTTTTTTTTTTAGGGGAAACCCCTTCAGAATAATGCCAAAATCCTAAACTATTTGTGAGAATTAACATGATACAGTATTTAAGTTGTGTTACTTCCTACAGATGCAGCCACCAGTATTAGATCACTTGCCTTGAAAAATCTGGTGCAATCTCACTGTAAATGCCTCAACATTTCTGTGAGATTCCTAATGGCCCATCGGATTAACACAGCGGGGGTCCCTGCAGCCCCATTCAAACTTGGGGTTTTCAGAACCTGTATTACTGCCTTATTACTTTCCTTTTCCTATTTTTGAACTGTTTAACACATTTCCATTAGACCACTGGATATTAGCATGTGCAAAAAGGAACTGATTAATAACAGCATCCTTTGTGAACAGAACCCCAAGTTGGTCTTTCCATAGAAGCATTGAAAGCAAAACATTCCGCTTCTCAAGGTAAATTACAATGACGGCAAGTGTAATATTTGCATGCCAATCTACATAGACAAATCACTCAACATCCATAGATGTCAAACCTGCACAATCTTATTTCTTAGTACAATTTGCCATGTCAACGTGACAATCCTTTGCTGTCAGTAAGGGGATCAGGCAATGACTCCCAAAATTTATCCACAAGTTTACTTTGGACAAATTTGTATTTTTTTATTCATGAGAGCTAAATAAGTTTAAATGTCCAAGGTGTCTGAGATGCAGAGTTGCTTATTAATAATTATCAATAAGTGGCTTCATTGGGTGCCAACACAACCGGATGCACTAAGGGTTAATAGAGATTGGCCAACGCAGTATAAATAAAGGCTCGGCGATAAATGACCAAAGTAGGATATGCAGTATTGCAAAACTTTATTTGTGTACTTCTCCTCTTCAAAGTTCAGAGCTTCATTTCTGTATTCAATGCACAAGGTTAAGGCGTGTAATACAGTGTTATATAGACATTTCTATACTTGGGACGTGCACACGGCCGTGAACGATGACGCTGCACACCAGGGAAAATACAATAAAATTGTATTTTTGCGCTGCTGCCATACCGCGAACCAATCACAGCGCGGTCTAATGCTGTGATGTCAGAGTCACGCCCCCTAACCACGTGCCTCACCGTTTGCACCCTAGCAACTAAACGCACACACCACGTGCACGCGCAACGTTCGGCACGCGCAGCAGCGAGGACTATATAACAAGCCTAACAGCATGATGGGCAAGCTGTTACCGTTTTCTCTCTCTCTCATCTCTCTCCTCCCCTCTCTCTCTCTCTCTCTTCTCTCCTCTCTCTCCCTTGTCTCTCGCTTGCGATCTCTCAAGACTCCTCCCTATCGATCGCTCTTCGCTCTTTCCCTCACATATGTCCGCTCTTCGCTCGAGCAATCTCTCGTCTTGGTTCTCTTCTGGCTACCTCTCTCACTCGTGCCTCCGTCGTTCGTCGATCTCTATCTCTCCTCTCTAACCAAGTCATTCACAATCATTACATTTGTACATGTATACAGATTAACTACTCTATAAAGAATAACCACTCCCCCAATCAATAGCAAGACTCAAATTATTTCCTGATAATGCCTTCTTCTAAAGTAATTATAACTACACTTTGATCACTCCCTATAATCACTAGAAAGATTCTCTCTTAAAAATGGATATTTCTTCTTCTCAGGTAATTATAAACACATATTTATCACGTCCCCCTACCAATAGCACAACTTTCAGATTCTTGCTTAAACGGTTACTGGGGTGGGGGGGGAATACTGAGTGATAGTGTAGGGGGGAGAGAGTGTGAGAGGAAACGGGAGAGTTGGTGTTTAAAGGAGATACATACATGATGCGACTTGTATTCGATGTTAAAGAGTGGTTTGCGCGCCAGGTGTGGGGTGAGGGGTCGCCTTGATAGAAACTGCAGAATCTACAAAATATGTTCACTCATAATGGAATGTTGACCGGGAGCCCGCACATGTCTAACTATGCCACTGCATGTGGGAATCTGCCTGTAGAGCTGATCCTATGGCACCCAAGACCCTTCTTGTAGGGACATCTGGGAACTATTTGATTCACCTTGACCATATCTTGGGACTCTAACTTGAAGGGCACTATCCCTATCTAGACCATAATAAACGTGCACTGGTCTATTCTATACACTCAGGAACATACTTCTTAACTATAGAAACTGATGCTCCTCTCCTCTCATCCTCCAGGAACCTAACCTCTAGAATTTTCTCCTCTTCCTATATCCTCTATGTGATGTCATGGTTCTCTAGGCAACCCAGGGCGCATCTTAGCATCTGCTGACTCACTCCCATCCTTGTGTAATAGTAAAATATCACATTCAATCTGAGTCTGCGCCATTAACCCCTACAAGATCATGTTAATCCCATAGGGGATTACACTAGCTAAAGCTTGGGAGAGCTTAACTTCCTTTAATGGAACAATTCCTGATAGCTGACCTAGAAACACATTTGAAAATAATTAAACAATCTCATTGCCTTCTTTAAATAAATAAATACAGTATAACTGAGTATTCTTGAATAAATCCAGTTATATCCAGAAGAATGAGAATGTTATTATAGGTATAAAAAACATAAAAGCTCTTGTTCCAGATTTTATTATGCTGAATATTTTTAAGATTCTTATCCCCTTTATCCTTAAGCCCTGAACTACCATTTTTAACGACATATTATTAGATGGCCTTACTCCAAGGTATTTGAATCTAGCCTTTACCAAAGTAATTCCAAAAAAAGACAGACACCCTGAGTATCCAGCCTCCTATAGGCCAATTTCACTCTTAGAAAGTAGCTGAGCACCTTAAATATGTTCTTCGAAAAATTATTTATCCTTCCTATAACAGCTCAATTCATGGCAGGCATTTGGTCGCAAACATTAGTAACAGAAGCTCCCCCTCCTGTGTACACTGCCAAATATACCTTCTGGTGCCTGGTAAGTTCGGCCCCCGATGGACTGGATCCATTCCACTAAGACCAGCTCACCCATCTGGTCTCATACTGTACTGCATATCTGCAAGATATAGCTTTAAACACAGCCACTAATCCCGTGTCAAAACCGAATTGATGGTCGGCAATTCCTTATTAGAGGAAAGCACATAGTCTCACTCTTATCATAGATCATGTGATGTATCTTCAGATGGTTATTAAAACAAAACTCACAAGGAGGCAGTTGTAACAAAGCAAAATCTATATCGTTTTTTTCATCCCATTTAGAAGATAACATCTTGAGGGCACATTCAATTAAAAAAAAAAAAACTTTCACAAAGGTAAACAACTTCAGACTGAAAACCAAATTGAAAAAGTCCATGTCTTCCTTTTATCAATACATCATCAGCCTTCTATATTTAGGAGGGGGCCCAGGTGCAATAAATGGGCCCCAGATACCTGTGCACTGAACAAAACTCGAAAATGTAATTGTGTTGGAAGCTTCCAATCTTATAGTGATGATATTGAGTGACTCTTGCTTGCTACACCATTATTACCAATGCCTGTGATTATACTGTGCCGAGGATATGAAGAGGCAAATGTGCACATTTTCATATAAAGTGGACTCTAGTCTTTAACTACTCTGTTCTATCTTGGAGAAAAATAGGCTTTTTAATATTTAGCGGTTTATACATTGGTACAATTCAATTGTTTTTTCCTTTGCCCAACTTAATGAGAACATGTGTCTGCCCAAACATAATTTCTTAATGTATTTGCAGCAGGTTAGACATTATATTTCCTCTTAAGGTAAAGAAAACATTTTGTTTTGGTAATTCTCTGGACTGCCAATCGGTTGACATAGAGTTTCCGACTGGTTTAATCACAGATTTGATAAAATCTCAAATGAAGCACAGTACAGTCTCTGGGCAGCAGTTGGTTCAGATTAAGATACTGTGTACAGTACATGTGGGAGCCAATGCAATTTCGAACCCCTTTCATACACAGTATCCCAGACTTGATGGCACAGTACAGGTGTAAAAAGGGGGCGTAAACTTTAATGTTAAAGTGCAGTACAGTACCTGATACATTATAAATACTGTTAAGTACAGTAGCTTGCATACAGTAACTGTGCTTCATTTATTTTCTAAAGCAGTCAATCCGAAAAAAGTTATTTCAAAAGACCTCAGCCAGAGAATACGGGAGATGTACATGAACGGATACCGAATTAAAGGGAGTGGCTCAGTGAGTAAAGACACTGACTGGCACTGAGAGTTTGAAGCAGGGGAGCCTGGTTCAATTCCCGGTGTTGTCTCCTTGTCTCCTTGTGACCTTGGGCAAGTCACTTTATCTTCCTGTGCCCTGAGGGCAAAAGCAAAAACACTAGTATGGGAGCTCCACGGGCCAGGGGACCTGTGCCTTGCAAAATGTCTCTGTAAAGCGCTGCGTACAACTAGCCGGTTAGCTCACTCGGCATCGAGGTAATCTCATAAAGTTGAAGAAAAAAAATGCTCCCGAGGTTCACAGCACCTTCACTCAGCCAACGTATGATGTAAAAAACTTTATTAGTAACAGCCACAGTACACATGATCACGCTCTGACGCGTTTTCGTCCTATCCCGGACTTTTTCAAAGAGTGCCGTTCATACAAACATGTCCCTGTTCATATAGGGGGTGAGTCAGATCAACAACCAATCAAAATAAGGTCAATTTAACCTGCACCTGATCAATCAGGAATAGGCTATAATCTAGTGATTGCTCTCATTACCATACCCCACGACATGGGGGGACATGCACAATTACAAAATACAAAATGCATACATATTTAAAACAAAACACCTAATGCTGTAAAAAGTTAAAAACATAGAAATGGGTGTACTACAACTGCTGGTATTAGATTTAATCTATCAATTGATATTAAATTACTATCATTTACTCTGGTGGAAAAGTGGATATGGTCATAGCCTTCATAAGATAATGAATAAATTCTATGAACACAGATAATTTTATATATTTGTCAGAACATCTCTATATGCAAAGTGGGTGATTCATCATTATATATATATAGTACAATATACATTAGTACATATGGGCATAGTTTCAATTCAATGTGGCACACCTTGAACACCCCTCCACAAAGGGCCTATCACACACAAGAAGTGCTTAAGCTCCCAGTCTTGGTTGACCGGCCGGATGGAGTGTGTTCAAGTGTACCCCCAATACATTTCCTGTTTGTTCAAGACACCTTCCCCTGTATCCTCCCCTAGTATGACATGGTATGCCTCAATTGCAGTGAATGAAAAATTATTTATACCTCCTTCAGGGCATCTAGAAAGTGTCTAGGGACAGGGTGTGTAGTGCCTTCTTTTTAATAAGTCTTTCATGCTCGCATGCGAGTTTTAATGATCTAATTTGGGCGTCCACGTTACATTTTGTTACGCCGCATCTTAAAAGATATATGGTGAAAGCCGTATTACAATTTAGAAACTCCTTTTATTATAATGTTTCTTCCATTGGACTCAACATATTTAGTACTATGGACATACTTACACATAGAACAATTTCCACATGCAAAGAAGCCCTTAGGATCCCTTTAACTCTTACACTCTGACTGAAAGTGGCTAGGTGCAAGATGTGATGCTATTGTTTTAGTACTTTCCGGAATGGTGAATCTTGGCCCATTTTTTATGTACTCTGCAATATCCCTGTCCAATGACAGCGTTGCCAATGTTTGTGTATAATATCACATATTTGGTTGGCTGTCGTTTTAAAGTAGTAACAAAATAAGGGCTTACGTCCCCTAGCTTTGGGACTGTTTTTGATATATTCCCAAAATGTTGTTTTTTCTTGTTCTTTTCTAGAAGTACAGAGCGATCTAATGACCTAGCGTGACCAAATGCCGCTTGGCTGTCCCTGATGCCATAGCCTCTGGCCTGGATCTTTCGAAAATGCTTCTGATTGTGAATAGAAGTTATCATCATTCGAGCATATACGTCTTAACCGTAAAACTGAGCCTTAGGAATGCCTTTGAGTAATGACTGTGGGTGACAGCTTTAAGCTGATAACAATTATTTCTAGAATGGGTTTGCGAAGATGTCAATTTGATTTTTTGGTCATGATCGATGTACAGAGCAGGTCTAGATAGTTAAACACACTAATGTTATGCTCATAGGTAAATTTGATATTTTTATCATTGGTATTAAGTATATTTAATAATGAATAAAGTGATGATTCATCGCCGTCCCATATTATAATGAGATCGTCGATGAATCGTTTGAAATAAATGGTTTGTGAACGATAAATATTACTAAACTGTGATAGAATATGTTGTGCTTCCCATAAACCCATGAATAGATTCGCATATGAAGGTGCGAAACTCGTGCCCATTGCAGTGCTAACAACTGTAAATAAAAACGTGAATCAACACATAAATAATTGTGAGTTAATAAAAATTTAATAGATTCTAAAAAGAAAAGTGCAAAGTGACGTGTATAATTGTGATAATTGAAGAAAATGTGCAATAGCGATAACCCGTGATCTGATGAATATTGAATAAGAGAGACCACGTCCAAGCGTGACCCATCGTATTCCTTCTTCCAGACCAGGTCCTGTACATCGACCATGAGATCCGTTGGAATCCTTATAAAGGATGGCAAAGAAAAAACAAGAGGTTTTAGATAAGAATCCACAAAGCGTGATAAACCATCTCCCAAAGATCCTATACCCGCCACTATTGGACGCCCAGGCGGGTTGACCAGGGTCTTATGGATCCTTGGGAGATGGTGAAACACTGGAATCACGGGATGTGGGTTATATAGAAATTCAATTTCATGTTTGTTTAGAGTGCATAGAATTTTTCCAAATTCAATAAGTTCCTCATACTGTAACATAAATTCTGGTGTGGGGTCTTTTTTCAATAAAGTGTAATTTTGTGAATTCCCCAACTGTCTCAATGCCTCTTCTCTGTATTGAGTAGTTGATAACACAACAAGGGCCCCCCCTTTATCAGCGTTTCTAAACATGATGTCATTATTACTTTTCAAGACATTCAACTCTTGGACCTCTGTATATGTCAGATTGTTGGCATGCAGAGATGAGTAAGAAAAGCCCTTAGCTAATATTTTCAGGTCTCTTTCTACCAACCTTTCAAATGCCGTGATGAACGGTCCCCTACTGTTATTTGGGCAGAAGATAGACTTCTTTTTTAAACCAGATGATTGGGTACTGAAGAAAGGTTGGGAGAAAGAGTTGATTTCTTCACCTTGCTGCTCAAGCAGTGCATCCAAGTCAGACAACACGCAGACATCTTTCGCAAACCCAATTCTAGAAATAATTTGTTATCAGCTAAAAGCTGTCACCCACAGTCATTACTCAAAGGCATTCCTAAGGCTCAGTTTATACGGTTAAGACGTATATGCTCGAATGATGATAACTTCTATTCACAATCAGAAGCATTGTTCGAAAGATTCCAGGCCAGAGGCTATGGCATCAGGGACATCCAAGCGGCATTTGATCACGCTAGGTCATTAGATCGCTCTGTACTTCTAGAAAAGAACAAGAAAAAACAACATTTTGGGAATATATCAAAAACAGTCCCAAAGCTAGGGGACGTAAGCCCTTATTTTGTTACTACTTATAACCGACAGTCCAACCAAATATGTGATATTATACACAAACATTGGCACACGCTGTCATTGGACAGGGATATTGCAGAGTACATAAAAAATGGGCCAAGATTCACATTCCGGAAAGCTAAAACCATAGCATCACATCTTGCACCTAGCCACTTTCAGTCAGAGTCTGTAAGAGTTAAAGGGATCCCTAAGGGCTTCTTTGCATGTGGAAATTGTTCTATGTGTAAGTATGCTCATAGTACTAAATATGTTGAGTCCAATGGAAAGAAACATTATATAAAGGAGTTTCTAAATTGTAATACGGCTTTCACCATATATCTTTTAAGATGCGGCTGTAACAAAATGTACGTAGGACGCACAATTAGATCAGTTAAAACTCGCATTGCAGAGCATGTAAGACTTATTAAAAGAAAGGACACTACACACCCTGTCCCTAGACACTTTTCTAGATGCCCTGAAGGAGGTATAAATAATTTTTCATTCACTGCAATTGAGCATATACCATGTCATACTAGGGGAGGATACAGGGAAGGTGTCTTGAACAAACAGGAAATGTATTGGGTGTACACCTTGAACACACTCCATCCGGCCGGAATCAACCAAGACTGGGAGCTTAAGCACTTCTTGGTGTGATAATGGCCCTTTGTGGAGGGGTGTTCAAGGTGTGCCACATTGTATTGAACTATGCCCTAATATCGTACTAATGTATATTGTACTATATATATATAATGATGAATCACCCACTTTGCATATAGAGATGTTCTGACAAATATATAAATTATCTGTGTTCATAGAATTTATTTCATTATCTTTATGAAGGCTATGACCATATCCACTTTTCCACCAGAGTAAATGAATAGTTAATTTAATATCAATTGATAGATTAAATCTAATACCAGCAGTTGTAGTACACCCATTTCTATGTTTTTAACTTTTTACAGCATTAGGCTGTTTTGTTTAAATATGTATGCATTTTTGTATTTTTGTAATTGTGCATGTCCCCCCATGTCGTGGGTATGGTAATGAGAGCAATCACTAGATTATAGCCTATTCCTGATTGATCAGGTGCAGGTTAAATTGACCTTTATTTTGATTGGTTGTTGATCTGACTCACCCCCTATATGAACAGGGACATGTTTGTATGAACGGCACTCTTTGAAAAAGTCCGGGATAGGACGAAACGCGTCAGAGTGATCATGCTGTACTGTGCTGGTTACTAATAAAGTTTTTTACATCATACGTTGGCTGAGTGAAGGTGCTGTGAACCTCGGGAGCATTTTTTTCTCTTCTACTTGTGACGTCACATCCGGTTGGAGCACGCAGACGCCATCCACAGCGGGATCCCTCCATTGCAGAGTCTCCGGATCAAGCTGTGAGCTGTAAACAGGGACGGCTTTTCCTAGGGACCTCCACGCGGTACACAGGGGAGACAGGTGAGGTTTTATGGTAGCCGGGTTGTGATTTACTAGGGGGCGCCCCCCTGGGAGGTGTCCCTGTGTACTTCTACCGGTGTTCCAATACCCCACTCCCCATGTTAGTATCGGAGGTACCCTTTATCCATATTTATACCTACATTACTTAATAATGGGCGTCCAACCTTCTGTCTTAAAACGCACTTCATAGTGACTGGCTAGTGGCCTCGATATTTGGGGGTCATACCCTAGTTTTTTTCTCCTATCTCATAAAGTTGTCTGCTATCATGCCCATGCAGACAATAAAAGTATAAATAGGATTCGCACGGTCAGAACAGAGTAAGTACTGTACATTATACTGTACTCTTTTTAATCATTCCTGTTATCATAATGAATGATAAGGGGTATATGTGCACGGGCAGTCTTCTATTCATGGGTATGTACAGTACAGTACAGTAAGTGCACAGACAGTCTTCTATGCATGTGTACAGTAAGTACAGTAATGTATGTGCACAGGCAGTGTTCTCCATGTTTAAAACAAATTGACCGTAGTACTGTACTTTATTTGCAGTACTAGTTATTGATTGACATGTTGTTATTACTATAGAGCGGCAAAGCGGGTTGTGGATGACCTTAGCAACGCAAATGATGAACGCTATGTGCAGATGTTAGAGCTTCTGCTGAAGGATCATAACCTGACAATGTCTGAATCCAGCATAAAGAGAATGAGACGCGAATTGGGATGGAAGTATAGACGTGTCAAGAAAAGTGTTTTAATGTACTATTGTAATGTTGTATAATGCAATAGCTTTGTTCAGTATGCCCAATTGCCCAGACTGTGCCTGTAAAATTCTATCTTTTCATTAAAGTGTATCCATTGACAAGGGAGCCAAACAAGATTAAGAGAGTAGTGCAAGCGCAAACATGGATCGATATTGGGGAAACGTTTCAGGAACGTTGGGGAAACGTTTCAGGATGTAATATTAACAGATGAAACGTCTGTGGCCCTGGAAAGATTTTGCACTTTTGCCTTCTACAAAAAAAATAGGCTGTCCCTGAAGCCTCGTCCCAAGCACCCACTGAAGGTCCAAGACAGGGAAGAGGGCCCATTGTAATATTTCACGGTAAGTCCTCGATTTTCCTTTTTGTTAATAGTTAATTTTATTAGATTTGTAACATATATTTAATTTTTTTGGTGATCTCTGTACAGGCATCATGGAAAAAACGTTTTTTCAACGGGAGATAATCGACCCTATGGTTGAATATATTACAGAAGAATTCCCATCTTGTCATCAGTTCTTCCAGGATAATGAAAACAGAAAAGAGGGGGGGGGGGGGCACAATGAAATTAAAATGCACAATAAAAGATGAACAGTGATAAATGCCTATATGTCACTGATCCAATCAATGAAAGGAGAGACACTCTCCTGGTGGTGGGGGTATATGGAAAGATAATATGATAAATAGTACTCACACGGACATGTGTGATACTAGAACACAGAATGGTTTCTTTGTAAGCTGTTGTAGTTTCTTGCGGCTTGTTCTATTCCCATGATGCTGTACAGGTGTCCCACACCTGGTATCTTCACCTCGTATTGACCTCCGTACCGACGCAAAGGATGACATCCACAACATATCCACAGTATAAAAGTACAGTTTATTGAATTTAAAAAAGAAGTAACATTAACTCACATGTATAAATGCCTCAGTGCACCGAAGACTTCCCCTGCCCTCCGACACTGTGCACTCCTTCTTCTGCGTCCGGTCGACAGAACTGGATCGGGAGGGCTCGGAGAAACTATGGCAGCTGTGCGCAGTCAAAACATCTCCCTGTTCTAGCATGAATTACGTGTTTCGCATTGGATAATGCTTCGTCAGGTTCATGCTTAGGACGTGGGTCATATAGCGCTGTATTTAATTATTTAATCATTTATTGTTATCACTATCTGCTGTTCTAATTACTCAATGAAATAGACATTTGTATTTGATCTTATTTAGAATACATTTATAACTTATGCATTCTTTGATGTTATTAACATAAAATAAAATAAACTACAATCAGACTTAGTCACTCATGATCTTAACCTGATAGACACAGTTTAACATCTAAAAAACATTATCTGAAATTATGGTAGCTCACCGATTGTATTCATATAAATTCCTATGCACATAGTCTGAATAGTATGCAGGGATTAAAATCATATACAATATTAGACAAATAGCTTAAAAATGATGGGTAGTACGGATGACTTATATGGGAGAATGTGCCTGGGAGAGCATGGTGAGGAGAGAGCGTGTGGGGAGAGCATGGAGAGGAGGGAGCATGTGGGGAGAGCATGGTGAGGCAGGACCGTGTGGGGAGAGCATGGTGAGGAGGGGGGGTAGGAAAGAGGGGGGTCTAATGGTAGATTCCTGTATGATTTGATGGTAGCCTTGGTGTGACTCCTATGTGGTTGTTTGAGGTTGGGGGTGTTGCAGAGTTTGTATGGTATAAGTTAATTTGCTAGTGAGGGGGGGATGGCCGAATGGGGGGGGGGGTGAGTTGGTCTATTTTATATCGTGGCAGTGAGGGGTGCTGTGCGTTGGTTGTGACTTGAGCTGTGACAGGGGTCTGGGCTGCATTTGTGCAATGCTAGTAGGGGAGGGGGGGGGATGCAGAGTTGTGAGGCGTTTGGCCTGGGCGAAGTGTTAGTCCCGTTACCAGGGTTGCAGCTTCGGCAGCGATCCGGTCGATGAGAGAGAAAACGGAAAAAAAAAAAAAAAAAAGGGGGGGGGGGGGGGAGGGGGGGAGCGGGGCAGGCACTGGGGTATGGAGTCCAGACTTAACGTTTGTCTGGGGGGGGGGTAGGGTGGGGCAGTCAAACCTGATCTGGGCGTTGTTCACAGGCAGGTCGAGGAGTTCCCAGCGGGGCCTGGTCGGTGAAGTGACCAGTGGATCGGGTTTCCCCTCTCCCGCCACCGCGCCTCTCGACTCGCCTGTGCTGATTATCCAGGTGCAGGGATGGCTTTTGCGGATAACGCTCTGAGGTACTGGGATCGCTGCGGTTAGCCGGTTGTAAAAGCAGCGGCATGCGGTACTGCTCCGACGTGTGTTCCTCTGGAAGGGCGACTTGGGTTGCCGGTCTCTGGGCTGCTCCTCTCAGGATTTCGGGCTGGTCGTCTGGGTGTTCAGGGTTGATGTTCCTGGTGGCCCGCCAATCTTTCAGAAGCTCGTGTGGTTCTCCGCTCCTGGCTTGTGTCTCGCGGCTCTCTCCGTATGGTGTTTCTCATTGGAGGCAGCGTCAGGCCCAGTTCGCGGGCGAATCCCTGCATCTCCTCAGGGAGCCTGATGGATCTTTGTTTTCCGTTCCTGTTGACCACCAGTCGGAACGGAAAGCCCCAGCGGTAGGGGATGTTGTTCTCTCTGAGTGCTTGGGTAAGCGGCTTGAGCTCCCGGCGGCGTTCGATCGTGATTTTAGCCAGATCACTGAAGATCTGCACCGGCTCATTTTTGAAGGTAAGATTGCTATTCTCCCTGCTTGCCGCCATCACTTTCTCCTTCGTGGAGTAGCTATGGAGGCGGACTATGATGTCTCGCCTCCGCTTCGGGTCATTGGAGCGAGGGCCTAGCGCACGGTGCGCCCTGTCAATTTCCAAATCCCTGTTATCAAGTCCTTCACATAAATTATTGAAAAGGTCGACCAGATATGGTTTTATTTGTTCGGGGAGAACCGTTTCCGGGACATTTCGAATCCTGAGATTCTGTCGCCGGTCCCGGTTCTCCTGGTCCTCGATACTGTCTTTCAGTAGTCTGACCTCCTCCC
>WSYH01015646.1:0-13991 GCA_036426205.1 Ascaphus truei | reverse complement strand
GTGCATTGAGTTATTTTCCGGCAGGGATTGAAGCATTTTATTCCCGCTGGCTGCAATACTGCACAGTACATATATATATACTGCATTACAATTCATGAATTTATGCCATCTGGTAGACACGCGAAGCATTGCAGCCTATTAAATCCTAATCATTATCATTTAACAGATCAGCCGCCCATCAGCCAGGCATGAACCCAGGCTGGGAAGGCAAATGCAACGGGGCTTGTCAGAGGTGAGGAGCGGCGCATTCCAGGTATCTGCCAGGTACATACCGGGTATTTGCTCGAATAAAGTGTGTCGGTGCAGTAAGTATGGTCAGCAGTTTCTGAGGATCATTTACACAATTATTTTGCTAGCTCTTGTGGCCAGGTCACCCCTCTGGGTATTCCTCTGCCCCCCCCCCTTGGTTCCCCACTTATCTCCGCACAGCGGGGGAACCACGATAGGAGCAGGGAGGTTGCACCAGGCGATTGAGTCGCCGGAGGCTCCTGGCGGCTCCCTTTGCAGGACGCCGCCATGGTACTATGCGTGCGCATGCACAGTGGAGTCGTGCATGCGCAGAGAGGCTCCGAAGCCAGCGGCCATTACCAGAAGGCGCACGCATGCGCAGCGCAAGGCGGCCATCTAGGGAAGGTGCTCCGTGGGGACTACAACCCCCAGCAGCTCCAGGGGCTGCAGTCACATGCCGCACAACAGCCAAAAGGGCTGTGAAGATCTCCTGCTCTTGAATAGATACATTTGGAGTGCTGAGGAGACCACGCCAGTCGGAGCTGGGACACAGAAGGGTGAGGGTGAGTGTGGAGGGTGTGTGTGACCCCTGCACTAAGCCAGAGACCCCCTTAAGCCCAAGCTAGGCTCGGCTCCCCTTGAGCTTATGGCTACTCCAGGGACAGACCCAGTAGATAAGGACACTGCCCCTGTAGTACCAAGTGTGAGGGACACAGCCAGGATGCGGCAGCGACCTGGCATCTGGTTGTCTGGGACCAGATCACCATGCAGAGAGAGACTATTATGATGGGACCCTCCAGCTGGATACCACCCCACATGGAGGTGGACGCCATTGCTGATGACGGCATGGAACCGGACGGATCTCTGTCGTTAGTCGGCGCTACCGGGTGCTGGAGCACCCGGCAGGTATCTCCATATCTCCAAGTGCACCAACAATAACACTTTAGTTGTGGGCAGCGCGGTTACACATATTGTTTGGGTTGACTTCTGTGGATACCAGGTGGTTAGGTGCCCATGGGCACCTCAGAACTTTGGGGATATCCCATCAGGGTGTGGACACTGGGTTGGAGGGCACTGAGGGGATTACAACCGTGCAAGGCCTATTTGGTATGTGGGTGTTATATGGTTACACATATTATTATTATCTGCATTCAGTAAACTGTTATCTATACCAGTGTTTGTAGTTCTTGTATTGGGTCCTGTGACGGGGTTATCCAACATTGTTAGGATCCTGCACAGGTGGAGGTGTTGTCATCAGATAAATCAGGTACACCCCAGGCTCCCATCAGCAGAGGTTCAGGTAAAGAGCCACAGGTAAAGCACCACACACTCAGTAGCCGCCACATCTCCCATAGGGTAGAGGAAACTGTGCTACACTCTCAACACCCAACATTTGGTGCTAAAGGCTGCAAATATTTTGCATATCTCCACAGAACAAGTATTTCTGTCCATTCCCAAAAAGAAAATTAACATATTGTTGAAGAAACACCACTCCATAGCTATATGCACAACATACAGCATTATACCCATAGCCCAGCAAATCAATAATACCAATATTGTTTTGCATTAATCATAAATAAGGGTCTATATAGCATCCGTATTAGATTAATGCAAAACAATATTGGTATATTGATTGCGGGGCTATGGGTATAATGCTGTATGTTGTGCAATTTTTAAACTATAAGTGTATTATATATATATATCTCTATATAGAGATATAATATGATATAAATATATATATATATATAATAATAGAGATTATATATATATATATATATTATCTATATATATATATATATGGTATATGCTAAAACTGATATGTAATAAAATATAACTGCATCAGACAGTTAAGCTTTCAACTCAAGATTAAAATAGAAATCCATTTTATAAAAGAGTATAATATCCATTTACATCTGCATAAATTGTTTATTGGATTACAGAAAAACATGATCCTGCAACAACCGTCTGCTCTTAACATACTCTTCTGCACAGGACACTGATTATACATCTCTATGACTGCAGGGTCCTGTCTGATAATGTATGCTACAGTATGAGACAATGGTTGCATTATGTTGCATTTCTCTAACGTGGTATCAATTATATAACTGTAGCTTATACTACAAAATATACCAGTGTATTGTGTACTATATATCACTAGAGTGAGAATAGAATGGGAAATGTTGATTGTCATTGTTTATTTTGTATAAACAAGCATGTAACTATTATATAGATGATATGCGCACACTAATTATTTAATTTTATTGTAAACAATGTACAGTATTCTTTTAAAGATGCATATATAAATGTTTTTGTAAAAACAGTCAATTGTATTAAAACTGTAATCCATATTTTTCCACCCAAAAAGGGTTTGTTAATCACTGTTTTACTGGTTAGAAGCAATAAAGGTGTTTAAAAAATAAAACTTTAAATGTTTAGTAAATATGCAATATAACATGTCAGTGTAAGAAGTGTTTTTAACTTGTTATTAACAGGCCCAAAAATATAGGCACAAATTAAATATCTAAAATGAAATTTTGGAGATTTTCACTAAAACAAATATAAAGAAATCAATACTGCTAACAATCCTATAGTATGTATGTATGTATCTTTATTTATATAGGGCCATTCATATACATAACGCTTCACAGTAGTAATACACATGACAATCATATAGATAACAAATAAAATAAATAACACATAAAAGGGAGAAGTGCTTCAGACATAGCAGTAACATTTTGGAAAGGGAGTCCCTGCTCCGAAGATCTTACAATCTAATTGGTTGGTAGGAAGGATGTACAGAGACAGTAGGATGGCATTCTGGTAAGTGCATCTGCAAGGAGCCAAGCTTTATGTATACGGTGTAAAAGTATCACTCATAGGGGGCTATGCACTAAGCTCCGAGCTTTCGCACTGGCCTGAAAAAAATTAGCACGTCCGATAAAAAATAAAGCCGGCGTCGCGATTCACCCTCAGCCCATTTTCTATCAGACGTGCCCAAAACTGGCTTATCGTGCGTGCAATGTATTTTCCCTCAGCTAGCGCACTGAAACTTCACGTACGATAGCTGATAGAAAAAATAAGCCGCCTGTAACATTTGCATGGTGATTCTGTATCTCCATGCAAGACTGTTACAGGCGATCGTACACAAAATAAATACATTTTAATAATAGTGTACATGAGCAGGGGGTCTCCGGAGCTGAACCGCATTGGTTTCAGGTCCGGGGACTGAGTGTGTGTGTGTGTGGGGGGGGGGTTGAGTGTGTGTGTGGGGGGGAGGGGATTGTGTGTGTATGTGGTGATTGATTGAGAGAGAGAGAGTGTGTGTGTTGTAATGCAGTGGTGCGCAAACTGGAGGGGCAATGAGGCGCAAGATTATTTAGGGGGGCGCAGGCGGAGAAAACTGGGTGCGCGGGCCGGCAGACGCTGTGCGCGGAAGGATGAAAAAGCTGTGCGCAAGGAGGGGTCAAGAAAATGTGCTCGGGCAGGCAGCCGAAGATGTGTGCGGGTGGCTGAACAGGATAGTGCAGGTGGCGGCCTCGTGATGGTGTGTGCGCACGCGCAGGGGCTTCGGAGGTACGGGGAGAAGCACGCTCGAGCACGGTGAAGTCAAATGCCCCTCCCGGTGTCTGCCCTGCAATAGCGCTGTGTTCCTGCTCTCCTCCGCTGGCAACCTGCTTCGCTGCGATCCTCTGCAAGTGAAAGGGTCGGCTGCCACTATATCAATCACACTATGAATGTACAGAAATAATTTAAAAAAAGTGAAAACACAACATTGAAAACGGAAAAAAAATAAAAAATAATGTAGGTAGGAGTGTGGATGACAATGGGGATAGCAAGACAAAGAGCAGGGAGGGGAAGGAAGAAAAAAAAGCGGGAGGGAGGGAGAGGGAAGGGAGGTAGCAAAGAGGTGGATGAATGCCCCCAAAAGGATTGCCTTTGTGCACGTACGCTCTCCCAAGCTTGGCGCTTGGGGAGACAAACAAAATTGACTTTGAAGTGCGCTCAGCAGCAGTCAATGCACACAGCCACACACAGACACACAAATAGCCCCGATCCACGCTTGCAAAATTATGCAGGACACCCTGCACTCATGCTTGGAGAGTTGGTGATGTCACCGCTCTCAGCGGCAGCGTGGACGCAGCCTAATTTTGCAAGCGCGAGCTGTTGAAATATGTAAGTATTTAAACGTATTTGGATTTATATTGTATACCGTTTAATTAAAGGGGTTTTTTTGTTTTTTTTTCGTGTGATTTTGATTACATCAGGCAGGGAGGGCCCGAGAAATTTTATGGATGAAAAGGGGGGCTCGGCATAAAAAAAGTTTGCTCACCCCTGCTGTAGAGTACAGTAAATTATTTCAAAATTATTTTACAGAAATTAAAGCGTCAAATCAATAGCCAGAAGAAGATGTCGATGGAAGTCTAAAACCATTACCATGAGGACACTTTTATACTATATCATACTATATTTCTTACTCTCCGTTTTTCATTTTCTACTACCAGTTTTGTAGATAAATCATATGTAACTAATATGAAGGCATATACTGTACATTATTCACACACTTTCCTACAGTACTAGGGGGAAATTCACTGAATGAAAGGGTGCCAACCAACACTGCATTGCAAATGCCACTGTATAGATGTTTGGCTAATAGAGAAAGCTGGAGCAAGTCCATACAACAGCGCTGCAAACCGCACATATATAGGGTAATAATCTTGTATATGCGAATCATCCAATGGTAAGGAAACATGAAACATGTAAAGACAATTCCATTTTGATTTGAAGTATTCCAGTCATGAAGAAGTTAACCTCCTATAAAAGAGAGACACACACCCTAGGCAGGGCACCTTGGCGGAAGGTAATGAAGTCACCATAAAGTGACAAGCAAGACTCCATCCATGGCTAAAGGGTATCTGTGTAGAATCTCTTGGAGTGTAAAACATAAGTCCATAACAATAGAATAAGTGTTGGTGATCTATGAGGGGGTATTTACTCTGCGTGCACTTGGCGCCGACAGGAACAAGTATTGGAAGTCCTCCCATGGGGGAGGGATGACACGTGCACAGCACAAAAAGAGGCTGGTAGACTGGATCACAATAGAAAACATTTTAATGCTCAGGGAGATAGCATAGCAGCAAGTAAAAAACCTACACAGAGGGCAAGCTCTTACGCGTTTCACGCTTAGTAGCGCTTTATCAAAGAGTATTGGACATCAGCAAGATGCACCAATAAATAGCACGAACTCCCAATAAGAAGGCTCCACTTCCTGTGTTCCTCTGTTAAGCGTCCCTAAAGTGAAGGGAAACCAAGGTAGATAACATGGAGAAAAGTAGCGGCGTCACTGGTGGGAGATCGCAATGCCCAAAATGAAAATACATATATACATACAACAAATTAAAAACAACACTCATCAGTGAAAGGCTTTGGTCCCGCTGCATCTAGCGGCGTGTGCGGCCGCGCGGCAGCGGACCACCAGCCCCTTACCTCCAGTGTGGAGGTCCCCGCTGGCTCCTTCCGACTTGGCTGACTGCGTGCTGTGACGCGTCAGCCGGCCGATGCTGCAAGCACCTAGTGATTTGCAGCTCTGACGCGTCATGTGGTGCGGCAGTCAGCCAATGAAGGAAGGAGGGGAGGGGAGGAGATACGGAAGGGAGGCGGCTTGGGAGGGGGCTCCTGTTTGTTTTTCCACACGATATCCTTCACGTGACAGCTAGTGGGAACACTTCAGGACAGAAGAAATCCATATACTGTAGTTATAATCACGGTCAATTGCCTGTCAGCGCGCCGCCTGTCTGCAGTGCGGGCGCGCTGACTGAGGGAGCGGGGCCTTAGCCTAAGAAACAGATGGTTTATCAGAATCATCATAAAAAATTATCTAAACATGATATAGAAATAAAATATAGTAGATATGGGAAATAAATCCCCGATAGGTGCTACTAATATCTGGGTGATGTTTGCAATGTATCATTAAAGTCCAGGAGAGAGTATAACTTCAGGAGAATGCATATGCAGTAACAGCCTTGAATGCTCACTCTGTAGCCATAGTGTGGGATATCTATGAAATGGTAAAGAAGCCCCACAGTGAGTGTGTGAAATGAGCACTCAATGAAGAGAGCACACCCCACACCCACTAATGGGACAACACACCTCAATCCCTAGGCATGAGCAAATATAACGCCATACAATATATTGACTGCATAATGTTGAAACACAATCGGTTAACTCACGAATCATCAGGTCCTGGACAGCGTGCCTCCTTCCGGTAAACTACAATCCAAGTAGAGAAGAATGGTGGAGCACTGCTAGAAAAAATGAAGGGCTGGAGGCTTGTGGCAGGTTAAAAATGCTTTAATCTATTGCATGAGTAGACCGGGCTACAGAAAGAGAGGTTCTCTAACGCGTTTCGCGCTGTCAAAGCGCTTTGTCAAAGAGTAACCATTGTGTAGAAGAATCACTCATTTATGGATGCCGAAATGCGGAAGTATGTTCGCGCCAAAAAACGCCCCCCGATCACGTGGTCGGGTACAACTACGGGTGCCTCAAGGCTCAAGCAACCTCCCCAGTATCGCGCATGCAAAAGGAGAACAACAATATTAAAATCAAAGATATCCACCCACTTACTGAGTCTCTGCCCTATCAGCCGCTCTCTTGTCACCCAGAGCTTCATTCCGAAAACCAAGATGGCGATCGGAACAAAAACTACGGAAGCCCTAGAAGGACAAAAGAGGCCACTGTGAAAGGCCAAGACTTCAAAGCAAGAAAAACTTTATCCGTATTAAAAAACAACACAAAAACATTTTTTAAAGAAATAAAAAAGAAAAGAACAAAAAAATATATTAATGATATAATGAACCATGAATACTAGAAACTAAATACTATTTAAAAGAAAAAGTATAAGAAATATCTATATTAACTATGAATAAACACACCTTTTACCCTTAATAGTGAAAATACGTAAAATATGTAGTGATATGAGCATAGTAAGTGCAATTAATTATACTAATAATACTAAATGAATCAAACAAGTGTTTTACCTAATCAAATTTCATAAATATCATACTTTGTAGATAATAAAAAATATATTATTTTAAATATAATAAATCAATACATATATACATGATTATCTAATTGTGTGAACTATATCTCATGAATAAAATATTCAATAATATTAAATTCAAAATCCTTATGATGTATAAACACACCAATAAATTAACAATGCAAATTAATCTAAGGCTAAAGTACTTATCAAAAATTGAAACATATTGTTAAATGATCAAAAAACAAAATCTATAACAGAGTAAATATCTATTGAAATTAATAATTTTAAAGAAAATGAATCAATTCCCAATCTTGGTTGATTCCAGATGGGAAAAGTGTGTCCATACTGAATATCCAGAACATCTCTCGCCTGTTGAGCATGTTCAACCTATCACCCCCCCCCCCCCATGGGGGCATAGGAACACGCGTTAGAGAACCTCTCTTTCTGTAGCCCGGTCTACTCATGCAATAGATTAAAGCATTTTTAACCTGCCAGAAGCCTCCAGCCGTTCATTTTTTCTAGCAGTGCTCCACCATTCTTCTCTACTTAGAAATAAAATATGTTCATGATATACAAATAATAGATTAATTGAGATCTTATATTAAAGCTGCAGTTCAAGCTCCCGTTTTTAAAAAAAAAAAATTTTAGTTTTTTTTTTACTTCAATAGTTTCATGTGGGCAATCTCTACTTACCTAAAGAACTGCATAGCTGCCGGTCAATTCGTTCTGCGTCTATTGATTGGCGAAGTTTGGCGACATCTTTAGATCTGGGGAATGTAAATGGTTGCTATAGGAACAAACATGCTTGTTAAAATAGAATACAATAAAATTGGTCTTTCAAAGTTGTTGTTTTTTAAAACAGAAAATGCTAAAAGTATTTTTTCTTACTACAGAAATGATTTATTAAAAAAAAAACACATTCAGGATATTGCGTGAACTGCAGCTTTACTGTATATATAAATTATAGATTATTTTACGGAGTGAAGCATTAAATGAAAAAATAGTAAAATTAAAAACAAACAACTGTGTAGAAATAATCAATATAATAATATTATAGATGTATAAATATCCCCAACAAAAGAACAATTACACTGGCGACACACTTTATTCGAGCTCGGCTAGTCCCACGAATTCGGGTATACCCGGGTGTATTGAGGTTTGTGACTGTTTTCTGCCCGAGTGCATTGAGGTATTTTCCAGGCAGGGATTGAAGCATTTTATTCCTGCTGGCTGCAATACTGCACAGTATATATATATATACTGCATTACAATTCATGAATTTATGCCATCTGGTAGACACGCGAAGCATTGCAGCCTATTAAATCCTAATCATTATCATTTAACAGATCAGCCGCCCGGCAGCCAGGCATGAACCCAGGCTGGGAAGGCAAACACAACGGGGCTTGTCAGAGGTGAGAAGCGGCGCATTCCAGGTATCTGCCAGGTACATACTGGGTATTTGCTCGAATAAAGTGTGTCGGTGCAGTATCTCAAAAACAAAGTCACTTGAAGAAGCACAAATAGGGTTAGAAAAACAAAGCATAATTATAATTAAAGTAAACATAGGAAGAATGCAGAGCGAACAGCATAAAGTAACCATATATGTACATTTTATGATATTCACACTAGGGAATTTGTGCACCCAGTTTACCTTTATAGTAAAGTTAAGTATGATACTGGCTTTAGCCAGATTTTAATTGCACTACTCACATAAGCTTATGCTTTATTTAACCCCTTCAGGGCTTTTACACTTTTTTCACCAGTCCATGGGACAACTATTACATATATATAGTGTAGGTACCTGCATTAATGGGTATGCTTTGACGTGGCATGCAGTCTTATAATAATCTCATGAAAAAGGGTATTTTGTTAAACCCTTTGGCCAAAGCATTTGTTTTATCTTGGCCTGTAAGGAATCCGCTCCTGGCATTGATTATAGCCTTGCAGACCTCTGCAGTTACAAAGGCTTCCTCTGGCAATCAATGGCACATGTGCTGCCTCTCATTGCAGCTTCTGTCCTGTGCTCCATCATTGGAGGAATGCTCACACACCCTCCCCCTGTGATTGGATCTCCGCCCTTTATATGTTGGGCTTTGGCTCTGAATCAGAGCCGAGCATAATCATTCTCTGGACATTACTGTCTCTGCCACAAGCCGCCTGGCTTGTCTCCTTGTGTACTAACCTCTCTAGTTCTCATCTCTAGTTCCTGAGTATCCAGAGACCTGCTTCTATTCGCCATGCAGAGGTCTGTGTTCCGGTGTTTCCTGAGGCCTGCTGCTAGTTCCACGCAGAGGCCTGTGTTCCTGTGTTTCTGAGCCCTGCTGCTACTCTCCACGCAGAGGCCTGTTACTGACTCCTGTGCTGAAGTGTTGTTTAGCCAGTACTGGTTCCTGGTACCTGCTGCATTCTCCCCTAGCAGAGGTTCCCCTTCATTTCCTGAGGCCTGCTGCTATTCTCCATGCAGAGGCCTGCTTTGGACTTCTGTGCTGAAGTGTTGGTTTTCCCCGACGCTGCCCCGCGGTGTACTTCGGCCAGCCTGCTGTCTCCCCCTGCTGAGACCGGCGTCATGGGCCGAGCCCGCTCCTCACGCAGAGGCCACTCCCGTGCTCACGCTCCTAAGCTGAAACGGGGAACTCCTGACTACCTGTTGCCGAACTCCTGCTTGAATAACGACGATGCTGCCTTCAATCCTGACCCTGCTATGTACGATTATGAACTGCGCATTCCGGATCAGTCTGCGCGGACTAAGGTCGGTGATTATATAACCCCACCTCAGCCCCGCGGTCCGGTCCCGGTTTGTGGCGAGCACAATCGTAACATTGCCTAATTGGTAGGAGCGCAGGAATTGTTCTTTTTGTTTTTATATATGTACATTTACTCACAATAATTATTAAATAATATATGAAAGCATATGAATCAAATTAAGAAATATCCCCAACAAAAGAACAATTATCTCAAAAACAAAGTCACTTGAAGAAGCATAAATAGGGTTAGAAAAACACAGCATAATTATAATTAAAGTACCCATAGGAAGTATGTTCATTTTGGGCATTGCGATCTCCCACCAGTGGCGCCGCTACTGTTCTCCCTGTTATCTATCTTGGTTTCCCTTCACTTTGGGGATGTTTTACAGAGGAAAACAGGAAACGGAACCTTCTTATTGGAACTTCGTGCTATTGTTTGGAGCATCTTGCTTATGTCCAACACTCTTTGATAAAGCGCTACCAAGCGTGAAATGCATAAGAGCTTGCCCTCTGTGTAGTTTTTTTACTTGCTAATATGCTATCTCACTGAGCAGTAAAACTTTTTCTATTGCGATCCAGTCTACGATACTCTTTTTATGCTGTGCACCGTGTAATCCCCCCCCCATGGGAGGACATCCGATGTTTGGTTAATTTTTTATTTCTTATTACTAAATGTTTTTATTTCACGCTTGTTGGGCACAGCACATAGCGATTGATATATTGTATACTGCACACTTAAACTTTAATAAAATTTAATACAATTCAACACCGCGCAAAAATGTCTTGTATCTTTGTCGCTGTTCAAATTGGTAATTTTAAGAGACTAAACAGACACCTTGACCGCCACCTCTGCCACCTTGTTACTAGGTCCCATGGCTGCCAAATGCTTTGGCTCACAGGATTAAAAAACTGAGCTCTGTCTGCCTTCTCTTAAATTCATTTTCCTGTTGAATGACACACATAGCAATTGTGTTCCATACTCACGCATGCGCACAGAGAAAAAGTTCACATGCCCTGCATTGAGCATTTCAATTACTTGGTTTATAATACGACAACCATTAAAAAAAAAATCAAAAAAGGAAGAATTGTTAATAGATAACTCATATACTGGATAACTAATTTGAAGGCATATTCTTGATCCACTGACATTGGGACGGGGATTAGGACACGCTATTGACTAGCTGTTTGCATACAGTACAATAGGTAAAGCCGTCTCCCCCCTCCCCCACTTTGCAAGATGGATTCCTGTGAATGCAAATTAAAGAATTAAAGGGATTAATAAAAAGTGTGAGAGGCTAAAGTGTTAGGTGTTTTGCAGCACTTCCAATCAAGCTCAAAAATAGAAAGTTGCGAGGCGGTTCACTGCTGCCGGTGGGGTATGAATGTAGACACGCAATAAATAATAAAAAGTATTTATTAGTGCATATTACACAAGAAAAAGCTACAGAGCCAAACTCTGACGCGTTTCGTTCCTAGCAGGAACTTTGTCAAAGAGTACCCAGCACAAAGCCCTTTGATGCATATATACTGCGCTCCCCTCACGCCATTGGATATCAGGTAAGTGGATAATTGAACACACAGTGTGAACACACCTGAAAACAAGCAAACCCACAAGGATGTGAGAGATTTTAACACTATAATCTCTGTATTAGGAGCACACACAGATGCATCAATAGGGCCCACAAATATTGAAACAAAATATTCAATGACAAACTAGAAAATTGTTAAAAAACACAGAACAACCAAAGACTAAATGTCTAATAGTATCTATCTACAGCTATAGACAACAAAGTGCCGGTAGTTCCGCAGCAAAATGAATAATGACAAATTTTAAAACATCACTCGCATTATGAATTCATTAAATCACTTGTTAGGGATTTAGTAATAATCAAATAAAAACATGATCCTCAAAAAACTTATTACACTATGGTATACTTCTAAATGGGAAAACCAATTTCATCTATATCAACGTAATAGTAATGCATGCCCTCACAAACTAATAATACTCATATTACAGTGATAACAAAAATAAAAATATTATATATTAATAAATACTAAATGTAATAAAACGCTATACATAATAAACCATTCTATAAACAAACTATCACCAATTAATGAATATACAAAATACAAAGTGAACTAACATATTAGTAATTATTCAACCCACACAGATTAATATAAACAAAAAACAAATTAATAATAAAACCCATCCACATAAATCATAATATTAACTTAAACCTTCAAATCAAAAAGTGTTTAAGATCCCACTCGACGTTCATACCTGTGGGATATAAGGTATTAAGGGCATAAATCCAAAACATTTCTCTGACATTTAATTTGTTCAATCTATCACCCCCTCTAGGGTGAACTGTAACATGTTCTAAAGCGGAGAAGGAGAAACTTGAAATATCACCGGAACAACAGTGTGCAAAATGCCTAGACACCGGGTGTAACAAATCTTTTTTCAAAATGTGCCTGATGTGTTCTTGTATCCTGATCCTAATAGGTCTTATTGTACGTCCGACATATGATTTCTTACAACCACATTGTAATAAATATACCACATAGTTGGTATGACAATTCATAAATGTTTTCATATGCAACACACCCTCACATGTGGTAATTCTTTTCAGGGGTTTTGCATACTTGCAAGTAGAGCAACGTCCACAGGAAAAAAATCCCTTAGGGATTACACTTAACTGTTTCTTATTCAGGTTAGCATTAAAGAGACAGTGTTTCTCAGTCTCAGGGTGTATCCGACTGTGAGTAGCAACAAACTCCATTTCCAGCTTATCTCCTCTCAGAGTTTCTAGGTTCTTGCTTTGCTACTCTCCAGAATTCTTTGTAATTTCTTTAACTTCTCCCAGTGTGGGAGTCTGAGATAACCTAACCTCACAGGTGTCTGCTGCTTTCTTTGCATGCAATGGTCTTTTAACCAGAGCTTCTGCTGCTTCCGCTATTAACCCCTGGGATGCTGGAAGCACTGGAACAGATCCTTGCTCACAGTCGGATACACCCTGAGACTGAGAAACACTGTTGCCGATCGATCCCTAGTCGCTGACACAGTGACGTCATCACGCAGCGTCCCGCAATGAAGCGGCAGCGTGGCACGCTGGGGGTACGCTTGCAGCCAGCAGACTCACCTCTGTGTGTGACGGCTTTCGATCGAGGAGCTTTACAAACTACTCCGGTCCATGTTGAACTTTCTGGGGACCCTGTGAGTGCCAGTATCGAGTGCAGAGCCCAGCTGACCTGAAGGGAAATTCCCCATGGAGATGCTGACAGCTTGAAGAGGAGTTCCCAAGAGGGTCCTGCTTTACAGCTACTGTTTGAAGTGCCCACCGAGGGAAGCTAGCATCCTACTTCCACACCAGCAGTCACCGAGTGGTAACCTATGTGTTTTACACACTCAATGCTTGAAATTTTATACTTGATGTACGCAGAATATTTTTCCCATATTTAATACACAATTGTATTTACTTACTTCACCATTTGCGTTTTGCGCTGTTTTTTTGTTTCAATTTCTGTAGTGTGTTGGGGGGTGCTGAGCGACCCCCTATCTTTATAGCAGCAGACGCCTTCAATATTCACTACACGGTTATGTAAATCATTTTTATTATCTACACTGTGGTTTTTGTGGCTTTACATTGGGCTACTTAATTAGAAGGGTATATGGCAATTGCACCTATCACTTATTGGTATACAGGTTAATTAGTTGCGCACAGTATATTTTTGTTTTTCGCGATTCACTAAGGATTTCAGCGCATTCGGGATCGGACGTGCTCAAATCTGCCCGACCGTGTGTGCTTTTTTCCCGCCCCTGTTATCGTGCTTAACGTTCAATAGCTGATAGGAAAAAAAAGCCTCCTGTAACATTTGCATGGAGATTCTGCATCTCCATGCACGGCTGTTACAAGCGATCGTGCATGAAGAAAATACATTTTAATAACAGTGTACATGAGCAGGGGGTCTCCGGAGCT